>PPHD01002267.1:8581-29636 GCA_002909625.1 Bambusicola thoracicus | reverse complement strand
GTGGTAGGACTAAGTGCTCTTTGAACCTGTTGTTATGCTAATATTAGAGTAATTGTAACTGAAACATCATGGTTCAGTTCCAAAAGTAAAATGTAATTCCACGTGAAAGCATATAGACTGCCTTCCCTATTCTGTTAATACTTTAAACAAACTTGGGAAGCTAAGGTGTCTTCAGAAGATAATTCATACCAACTAGAGGCAATAGCTAAAGCAGGAAGAATTAATCACTTTTTGAGGATGCCTCTCTGTTCTAGGTGAAAGGGATGAATAACTTGCAGTACGTGCCAAATAGATAACCAGTGTCATTCAGCCTGCAGAAGAGAAGGCTTCAGGGAGACCTTATAGCAACCTTTAAACTAAAAGAGGGGAGACGTAAATTAGATGCAAATAAATTCTTCAGTGCAAGAGCACTGAGGCATGCCACAGTCTTCCCAGAGAACCCATGGATGTCCCATTTCTGGAGGTGTTCAAGGCCAGGTTGGATGAATCTTTAAGGAACCTGGTCTAATGAAAGCTGTCTCTGCTCTTTGTCAGCGGGAATGGGCACGAAATGGAACACAGGAAGTTCCATCTGAACATCCCCTTAAGAGAGGTTGTAGAGTCTCCAGAGAATTCGGCTGGACACCTTTCTGTGCAATCCTTTCTAGGGAACCTGCTTTTAGAAGGGGGTTGGACCTGATGATCTCTAGAGTACCCTCCCAACCCCTAAGATTTTATGATTCTGTGATCTTTAAGGTCCTTTCCAATACAAAGCACTTTATAACCCCAAGATTCTATGACCACTGTTCAACAAGAAAATTCCAGTTCTCAGTGTCTACTTAACATGTTTTTGTCAGATGATAAAATTAACATAATTTTTTTTTGTCAGTACTATATTCTCTGTTCAAGACCTAATTCTTTCATCTTTCTCATTTATTAAGAATAAATTTATGTAATATCCCAACATTGATTTGAATGGAAATTTGGTCAGATTTTTGTGCTCCGTTCAATACTATCCATCATTAACCATTGGCTCTTCTTCATCCTCATCATTTACCACTACAGTGAGATCAAGTCTTATTAACCGTATATCATTACTGGTGCTGTTTCAGTGTGACTGAGCCACTTGGAAATGTTCACTTCCGCAGAGCTGTCTGGTGCTCACATGAGACCAGAGTTAGTGAAAAAAGAACGTCTTCTGGACCACTAGTGGGCCATCAAGTGGCAGTGTCTTTCACTGTAGTATAATTTTGTGGTGCATAATGTGGCCTCAGGTGAAGAACCAGCCTATGCCCAGCCACAGCTGTCCAACATTCTGATTTTTGGAAGGCATACTAGCCAGTGTTCAGTGCTGCTCCTGAGCAGAATAAATCTGTTTTGCTATGTTGCATTTGAGCTAGGCGGAATTTCCAGCACTAAAGTGAAGGGATTTAAGGGTACTCTGAGCTTTATAAAGTGCAATAGACTAGAGATAATATTATGCAATCAATGTCAAGGTATGCTATGAAATGTGATCTGAATTTTTCCACCATCTGTTCAATCCCAATGCCATTCTTATTTAAAAAAATGTATGCACATCTACATCTTTATCTTATCAAGTATCCCAATGTCCAAATATTACATCTGAAATTAACAAGCCTATCGTTTTTCTTCAGTCTTCTGACCACAGCTCTTCATTCCTTGAAACAAGAATTTCTAAACACATACCTGACACAGTAGAGCAGCAACTCCTGTTATTTTCTGAAGTAATTATGACCTATTTAAAACATCATCCCAATCCTGATAATCTTGCAAACTCAATCAACCCAGCTCTGCTGTTTCATATGTTTGCCCTAACACACAAGTGTAGTGACTTTCCTCAGTCCCAGTACATACGAAATGCCCAGTGCCACTGCTGATACTGACTTTCATCTTAGCTCTGCAGGCCTAATACGATCCATTGATGAACGACCATAGCCAGACTTGGTGCTAATCCTAAACTAAAGACATTACTACCAAAGCATAATACTCCAGAATGTCCTTGACTACCTCCAGCAGTAATAATGAATTTATTCCTCATTACTGTTCAGTATTTCCAGTCACACTAAGACAACACGTGTTCTACCTTATGCTAGCTTATTCTTGTACAGGCGAGCAATTAAACTAAAACCTGGTTAAATTCAATAATTACTGACATTAATTCTGACTCATATGTAATCCTGCCTTAAACTAACTCAACCAGCAACCCTCCTTTTTGGCAAAAATGACAGTTCATCTGCCTTCGTAGAGACGGTGAGCCCGGCAAGATAATAAGATAGAAAGATTTGGGTTTGTTTTTTGTTTTTTTTTGTTTTTTTTTTTTTTCTGTTGATCATGGCAAGTGCCAAAGCATCACTTAACTTAATAGTGTACAGGCTCTATATTATATTTCTATAAGGACCAGCTGTGTATGTCATACATAATTCACACTTAACATTAATTCTTCTACATCAGCTGCCCTAAACCATGATTGCAAGTCTAAATATAGCCTTAATACAGTAAATCACTCACACCTTATATTCTCAGAATCAGTTATAATCTGTGTGCTCTCAGGTGAGTCTGGTAGTAATAATCCAGAAGTTTATCTCATTCCTTTGCCTCTGCTGTCTTTAGTTCTAACCCTGAGTTAAAAAATATTAAAATAAAAACTCACTGTGTCCTACAGGAAAAAGGCCAGGCTTTCTTCCCCTTCCAGGGATGATCCAGGAATCCCAAACACGCCAGGGCCAACCATCCCTGCCCTGGGATTTCTCATTTTAGTTAGACATGCAGTATTTGCAGGCAGAAGCACAGGATTGTTACAAACCTGACTCCAGCCATGATGAAAAACATTGTAATTCATCCTCCTCCCAAATTCAGCCTAAGCTATTTGCCCGTGTCAGCAACAATCGTTATTGATCTTGGCAGGACCAAAATATACAGCCAGCTATGCTGTTTTAAATCTTACAGCAACCTCAACAAAAGCAAGTGTCTTCTGCTAACTCCCTGCCCGACAAAATTGCTCAGACCATTTCAGAGCAGTCAGTCGCAGTACTTAAATGGGTGGCTTAATGTTAATTCTTGAGGTAGTGACAGATTCTTCTGTATACTGTCATGGATAGATTAAGACTAGAGTTATGGAACAGGGGAGCAACAAGGCACTGGGACATCTGTTGCCCTGTCTTGTAAGGCTAGGGCAGGACTTCTTCATGGGTGCATATTTTAAAACACTATGGATTAAAAGAAACAAGTGCTTCCTTAGCATGCCAGGCCCCCAGAGTCAGAACGTAATTATTTTTTTCCAGGAAATCTGAATGGTTTAATATTAATTCTGAGACAAACATTTTAATCATAGAATTATAGGATCATTAAGGTTGGAAAAGATCTCTAAGATTATCTAGCCCAACCACCAATCCATCACCACCATGCTCACTAAGCTTCTGAATTTGAGAAACAGTTCTCGTAGGAGCACGTTTCCTACTCAACCTGAGACATTTTGGATCTGATGTGAAATATGGGAGCAGAGTTAAAATTAGGCCTCAAAACCCATGGGACAGCATGGGTTTGCCATATAACTGTACGAGGGATTGTTAAAGACTAGGAGACAAGGGCTAAGGTGAGGAGTTATAGCTGATTCAGGAACAGTCCAGGATATATGGGCACTGGCATTTAACCTGCAGTTAACAGTAGGAACCGGGTTAGGATTTAGAACAGCACTGAGTTTGAAGATCTCTTTGCTTCTGAGCACAGTATATAGTCTTGAAGATCTGCTGAGTGGTTATGGAAAGAAGAGTGATGGCCTATTAGTTGTCCTTCAACAAATTGGTGTTTCCATACTTAAAGGCTAGATTTCAAGTTAGAATTCAATTTAACATTACAATAGTCAAAATTTTGTAAGCTGCAGTTATAATTTTGAATATAGTAAAGGCAAAGGTGTTTCGGCTAGTTTTTGGTCTAGTAATTGTCTTTTGACTGTGATGTTGAACTAGAGTCAGGTTTGGAGTTAAAGGACCTGTACAAAATAGCAAGTGATAGAGTTTGAGAATAATTGTTGAATCCTCTAAGAATGCCCAAGTCTAAGATAAGGAAAGATAACCTCTTTAAATTAGCCCTGTGTAGTTAAAGAATTTTGGGGTGGTTGGGGTTAAGCAGGAGCCTGGCTGGAGCTCTGACGGGAGGCAGAAAAGGTGAAAGGACCAGAATAGACACTGGACCGAAAAGAGCCAGCAGGTTTCAAGACTTCCTGTGCTGAAATATTGAACAGAACCTTTTCTTAAACAAGTTGTAATGTTGAATGGTTTACCTCCGAAGTAACCGTAATCTCTAGAGTGGCATCAGATAGCCAAAGAGAGTATCTCTCTTCCACAAATATCTGCCTTTCACAGTCCCTTCCAATCCCTAACATTACATGATTCTGTGAAATAATAGAAAGCCATCTTCCCTATGCAGTTAGCTGAAGCTACTCAGTAATATAATACTCCTACAGGACCACTCCTTAGCCTAGCTCCTTAGTTGAAGTAGTTTACAGGGTAAAACTAATCCCTGTCCCCACAGCTGTGAGCACCAGTCTTAATCATGGACTTTAATACAAGATCAGCCTGATGAAAATCTAGCATTAATAATACCACCTCCAGTTCTCGACCTATCTTCATGTTGACCACTCTACTGGCTTCTTTTTGGCCACAGCTCTCAGCTAGCCAGGAGGCAGTCATACTAGTACTACATAATTAAACATTTTACTAGAATCCAAAATGCCCTTTTAGCTTTTAAGTTTCTGAGAAGAGATACATACTACTCACCAAGGCAGGAGCCAATCTTATTTAATAGAGGTAGCTTATTTAATGAATGAAGAGTACTTTCTAGACTGTCAAATCACAGTCTACTAAATGATCTCAGGACTCCATTTAAATATCAGCTCCTCCTTGGTTGCTCTGTTTTTTTTTTCTTGCAGAAGTTTAACAGATTCTTACTCCTTAGCAAGACCCAGGCACTGCTAGTTAGTAAACTATTCAAACTTTTTTGCAGTTAGTTTTCCCCTTACTTAAATCATTTTGTCTGAATATTTATATATATATAGCTATAACCTCAGCAATATAATCACAAAGCTGAAGCAAGAAAAAAGAAAAGAAAAAAAAAAACGTATCTTTCTATTTGACACACAATTAAAAATACACCTCTACACAATTTGCTGATTTGAACCATCACTGACTGGTAGCCACATAAACTAGTTAGCTTGACAGTTAGGACCTTCATATATTAAGGCTCAGACTCAATCCCCACTGTCATAAATGGTAAAGCAAATTCTGCTTCTAATTCAAATCTTGCCCATCTCAGCAATAAGACCTTGTCTTTTCTCACTACATGCTCACGTGCTTGTCAGAATAGAAAAGAATATTCATAGAAGTGAAAGACAATTACTGGTTTAAGATATGCAGTTGTTTCTGAGTGGGGATTTGGCTTGGTTTAAATTTTCAGAGTGTTTAGGTCACTAGATTGTTAAATATTGAAATAGGGTTTCTGGTTTGAATAAAATCCAGACAAAATAAAAATAATTAATAAACTGGATTATACAAGGCTGAGGCAAAGTCTCTGTCTGAGAAGAATAAGTAGTTTAGTGCTGTCTCTGGACCAGAGACAAACCACTTGTCATCAGAGCATATGGGTTGGGATTTGAGGCAGTAATGTCTAAACTGCTTAAAGTACCTTATATCCTTATGGCTAAAACGATGAAAACTGCAAATAATCTTAATGCATATCTAGTAATTTCTGGACAGGGATTATGGCTCAGCTTCAGTGTAAGGTTCAGGACAGAAAAGACTGAATATCTAGGATTATTGCTGTGGTAAGAAAAAGGTTTACGTTTAGTAAAAAGAAATATAATGATCTCCGATCTAAAGGCAGAGAGGAAAAGCTTTTCTTTCTTGACCAAAGGTAGAGGACTTGCAGATTTAAGCTGAGCTGTATTGGTGTGGCATGCAGTTTGAAGGGTATTTGTGAGCTAGAATGTATTCCCAGGATACAGGTAAACAAAGGATGGTAACTTGGCATCCAGATTTGGGTTGCAGTTCAGGAGCTTCAATTTCTTCAGCATCCTCCTAAATTTATAAGGATATGAGTCTGGGTCTTAGCAGGAGCTGAGATTATGTTTCACAGTTCTGGCTTATATTACTGTAAATTGACATGTATATATATGTGAAGATGCAGTTAAAAAGGTGCCACTTTTAGCCATTGCTAGACTTCTGTTCACTGCAGAACAGAACAACACAGTTCAACAATCAGTGAACATAAGCGGAAGTTTCCATTCTGCATTAAACATCATGTTCTCCTGAGACATGTTCCTCTCCTTTGTTCTAATGCAACATTGCCTTTAGCCTTAGCTTAAACTAGTGGCAGTCTGTAAAACTGTGCTCACTCCAGCTCAGAGAGCTCAGAGGGGCACTTGCCTTGAGCAGTATATTCACGGATCCCCACATCAGTGTCTAAGCCCTGCAGTGTATTTCTCCGCTCAGAGGGCACCAGCTTACAGCAGGAAGGAAGGGAGCAGAATACAAAGCCTTGCTAAAGAGGTCCAGCTGCAACTCTATCTAAAAACACTGTGGAAAAGGCATCAAATCATATTTCCTTTCAGTCTGCATATGTCATCCAAGAGGGAAAGAATAGAAAGATTCCATTTTCTACAGTGGAAAATTCATTGACTTGCTTTTATTTCCTTTGTTTGATACCAAGTAAATGAATATATTCAGAAAAAGGGGAGCATTTAGGTTAATTATTCCACTAGCTCATCAATTTTTGCTCTCTAAGATGTAAAATATAAGGAAGAGTAAAATAAAAGCTTTAAAATAATTAGTTCAGGACTATTTTGTCTTGCAAAAATAGGAGTCAGATAGAAACAAGTAATTAGTTCATTGGTTACATTGTTCTTTCTTGTTAACATATAGAAAATTATGAGAAATGAAGATAATTTTAGGATAATTACTACACTGATTCAATTTTTCTTGTCCTTTGTATTTAAAGCAAGCATGACAGATAAGTTGCTACAGTAATCAGTTTAAAGTGAATTTTGTGCTGGTAAATGAGGTCAGGCTAATGGTCTTCATGACTGAAGTTTTCTCAAGTAATGCTACTTGTAAATTGGACCTATTATTTCCCCTAGAAAAAAAATGTGGAGTTGTTTTGTTTTGTTTTGGTGTAAATTCAAATCCATCCTTCAATTAATATTGCCTCTTTGGAAATGTCACTATGACTTCCTAGAAGAATTTAGATTCCTTTTTATCACATTGTCTTGTCAGCTGGGGCTTGTGCTCATCAGCGTCTGCCCCACCACCACATTCTGCACCCTGAACATATCAGTCGGGGAAGGAAATGGCCAAATGGAACACCCAATAATACCTTCTTCGAGTCTGTCCTGAAAATTTCTGATCTAATTTCTTTTATTCTTAGGTGCATTTTGCTATTCTGAAAGCCAGACAAAATCTTGCTTTGAAATGTTCTATACTCCTATAGCTCTCATAAATACACTCCCACGAGTGTGGTAACTCCCAGAGGAAGCATACAACTGCAGTGATTTCCGGTGTTCCTGGAATCTGAATAACAGATACTGATAAATGGAACTTTGCTGACAAATTCCCATTTAGCCCTGGTGCATTAACTATTTCAACTTTGTAGGCCTTTAATATTTTGAGGAAATATACTTTCAAAGCTGCTGATCTGACCTACAGTTTGTGACATTCATGTTTCCATACTGTGTAGCATGTAGTAATGATAAAAAGCCATGGCCTTAAGAATGTAACAGTGGTTTATTTAAACACACAGACTACCAATTTTCTTATTATTCTCATACTAAACAAAAAGATGCTTAATTTAATCTGATTACATATATGATATTTAGTAGGGAAAACTCTCTCCAAGTAGTAAACATATTTTTTAATCTCAAAGCTGGAGTTAAAAATATGTTAGTGTAAGTGAAATGGAAATAAAAATATTCATAGGATTACAGAAACTGAATGGAAAAGGCTTTTGAAGTGAATTAGTATTATTGCCTTTGACACTTCCTATGGGGAACTATATTGCAATCCAATACATGCACTTGTATCAAAGATTTCCTAGTTCTGACTAAAAACCCATTTCCATTAAAGCCAGTGCATAAACTCCTGTAGGCTGTAAAGAGCAAAGACTACAGATATCATTATGTTAAGTCACACACATGAACACAGGCAGAGGATCCATGCTTGTGCAAAAGAGCGGTGAGGCATTGGAATGGGTTGCCCAGGGAGGTGGTGGAGTCACCATCCCTGGATGAGTTCCAGAAAAAGATAGATGTGGTACTGAAAGTCATGGTCAGTGGGCATGGTGGTGATGGGTTGATGGCTGGCCTAGGTGATCTTAGCGACTTTTTTTCCAACCTTGAGGATTCTATGATTCTGTGAAACAGCATGGTGATATGATTGCCTAAACTCAGTATTCCTCTACCCATCTCCACCTTTGTTCCTACCTCAATAGGTATACATCTCTGTAAAAGACAGGACCAACACAGGCTCATAACATCAGACCTGCTTCAAGATGAAGGATCACAGTCAGAATGAGGTGCCCCCTTTTCAGAATCCCTCATTAGCAGCCTTGGTTTTACTCGACTCTTGGCCCTTTGGGACAAGAGGGTCTCAGGACACAAACACAATTCAAGGCTGTGGATAAAAGATTGACAACTTAAATCTCTGTGGGGACCCAATTTCCTTTTTCTTTCTCCTTTTCTTTCTCTTTTTTTTTTTTTTTTTTTTTTTCCTGGTCATGTTTAAGTGTCTATTATCAACTGAACTCAAGAAATTATAGCTTTCAGTATTCGGGACGTAATTCTTCATTCTTTTAGGAGAAGATGAAATGTTTACAGTACTGTAAATATTACATTTTCTGATAACTTTGAAGTTGTCAAACTTCCTTATTTGTGATTAGTTTGGTTTGTAATGGGGAAGTGTTGATCAGAAAGGCAGTGCAACTATGGAAGTCTTTTTGTCCCACATGAACTCTTATATCATTAAATGTAGGCTCTAATTCTATTTAAGTGAAAAACATTTTGGCAGCTGTACCTATGCATAGTTTGAAAAGAGTTCATCCTCCCCAGCAGTACGTTATGGCAGACCCCCCAAAAAGTTTTCTTTTGCCCAGGCTGAACAAACACAGGTTATATCAATATCAATTACACATTCCTGAACAGTAGCAAGTTTTCTCAAGTCTTTTATTTTTTCAGAGTGGAGGAAAAGTAACAGAAAAATCTGTCAGAAGCATCAAGAAAGAGAAAAAAAAATCCTAATTAAAACAACCTAATGAGTTAGCAAGTAGTAAATTGAGAAAATAGAAGCTCTGGGTCCCTTCTAGACTCCCTGATATTATCTGCACACATGGAGTCTTGACATTTTCAGAAATGTTTAGTTCATGAAACAAATTCTGCTCCCATCAGTGTAAACAGAAATTTCACAGTGCATTCCAGAGTGACACAGTGACTTTTGAAACCATGATATCATGGTACATTCTTGTATTTAATGTTCTCAGAAGAAAAAAAAAAAAAAAAAAAAAAAACACCTTAAGTTCTTGACTTCGAGTAAAGCATTCACATATATATGTACGTTTGTATATATACACACATTTCAGAAATGTAAGATCACAGGATTGTAAAAATTGGGGAGGTTGTGAATTTAAGGTTATTAATAATAGCTATGATGATCCCATTTGGAAACATTTGGAAGATAATAATTCAAATCCACAATGAGGGAATAATTTTAATACCTACTTCCTAAGATTTGAATGAATAAAACTAAATTTAAATGCTTTATTTTTTCTAGCTCTTAAGAAAGAAAAAAAGCTAGATAAAAAATATAGTTTTACATGCATACATCATTTGCATTAATGCAAATTCTATTCTCTTTCTCAAGTCATATCTCTAATGTTATGTAAATGCAAAGACTGAAAGAAATGGAGATGTGATCTCTTGCTTAGATCAATTATGGGTATTTTCCTAGCACCAATATTATTTTCAATTTTATCATCCTGCCTCAAGTTATAGGACAGAAAAAAAAGTAGTGAGGGAGAGAGGAAAAAAATATATTTCTTAAGAATGAAATCATTTAAGTAGGACTTCAGCGGCCAAGCCTGCTTAATGAGACAATTAGAGAAACATATGAAGCAAATGTAATGATAGAGGTGTATAAAATAACAGATATAATAAAAAATGTACATATTTCACAAAACAGAATAAGTGGTGACAAAAATGGCAAGTTTTTAAGTAAAAATTGGATACTGTATTCAGAGTTTCTTTCTAACATAAAATGCGATCATTAGGACACAAAGCTCAAAAAGCTGACATAGAAAAACTTTGAGCTTTACATGGATAATAATAACATCCATACTGTGTCAGTCAGGAAAAAGTATCAAGTGTTAAACTCCCATCCCTCATAACGTAAGCTCGAGAAGAAAATCATCCACAGTAATTTCTGTTTCTAAGGAGAATTAAGCCAGCTGAATCCCAGAACAGAAAATAGTGTTGATCAGCATCAGTAAATAGTGCCTCAGGAGAGAAGAGGCTTGGTAAGGTGACCGAGGTTGTGCTATGAGCAACCATTTGGGACTGGTGAGGAAGGACTGCTGTGGGTTCAATCAGATTACCTGAGCAGCTGCTTGACATTCTGTCTGTTCCTAGAGCACACCTTCCAGCTCCCTTTCATGCCAAGCAGTGCCAAGATTCTATCCGGAGGCGGTATCTATCCGTGTTTACCAGGAGTTGGTTTAAAATCTTCATCAATGACCTGGATGAAAGGATAGTGGGCACCTTCAGAAAGTTTGTTGATTATACAAAGCTGAGGGGAACAGCTGATATGCCAGAAGGCTGTGCTACTATTCAGTGAGTCCTAGACAGGATGGAGAGTTGGGCATCGAAGAACATGATGATGTTAAACAAGAGGAAGTGTGAAGTTCTACACCTGAGGGGGAATAATAACTGCATGCTTCAGTAGAGGTTACAGGCTAACCTGTTAGAAGGAGTTCTGCAGAGATGGACCTGGTTGTCCTGAGTGGACAGCAGGTTAGCTGTGAGCCATCAGTGTGCCTTTGTGGCCAAGAAGGCCAGTGGTATCCTGGGGCACATTAGAAAGAGTGTGGTCAGCAGCTCAAGGGAGGTGATCTTCCCCCTCTACTCTACCCTGATGAGACCACATCTGGAGAGCTGTGTCTCATTCTGGGTTCCGTAGTTTAAGACAGACAGTGATCTCCTAGAAAGAGGAGCCACAGAGACGATGAGGGGCCAGGAGCTTCTCTCTTATTACAGTCTGAGAGAACCAGGACTGTTCAGCCTGGAGAAGAGAAGGCTGAGAGGGGATCTCATCAGTTCTTATAAATACCTACAGGGCAGGTGTTGAGAGGATGGGGTCACACTCTGTCCAGGGGGTACCCAGCAAGAGGACAATAGACAATGGGCACAAACTGGAACACAGGAGGTTCCATCTGAACAAGAGGAAAAACCTATTTTACTTTGAGGGCAGCAGAGTACTGGAACAGGCTGCCCAGAGAGGTTGTGGAGTCTCCTCTGGAGATGTTCAAAACTTGCCTGGATGCTTTCCTATGCCATCTATTGCAGGGAAATTGCTTTAGCAGGGATCCCTTTCAAGCTCAACAATTCTGTGATTCTTTGAAAAGAAGCCTTTTTGGAGCATTCCACTGTGAGCCCATGATTCAAGTGTGAACATGGGAAGTGTGGGCAATTGGGAGGTTCATTTCAGACGTGTTCTCCTGATTTCTGATGACACTCTGATGTACACTGAAGTGGAAATTGAAGGAACGTCATTCAAATGGTCTTGACTCCTATCAATACCATGAAATCCTGGGAGTTTCAAAAACCCAGGAGACCATTAAAGTCTCAAAATCCCAGCTTCTTCTCTCTGATACATAAAATATCTCTCGAGAGTGGAAATTTCCTTCTTGTCATTCTTCTTGCTTGCCCGTATGATCTGAGCTAATCCATGAAAACTGCAGATGGTGCCCTGTTCTAGAGAGCATTATGTGTACAGCAAAGTTCTTCTGTGATGCGCAGAAAAAAAAGAGGACACCCCATCAGGGCCAGTAGTGCCAGTAAGTGCTCATTGCTTTGCTTCAGCAAGCAAGAGCAGAGCAAAGCAAAGAGTGTATTCATTCATTTCTGACCCCTACCAACATTATTATTGACCACACTGAAGTATACATGAGCTATTCTAAAAGAAAGCATTTGGATTTCCCACTATGGATAAAGCACTAGCTCTGATGCTTTTACAGGAATTAACGAAACCTCTAAATCTCAGAGCAGTTTTCTGATAGACTTAATGAATAGCTGTCAGCACAACTGGCACTAATTGGCATGCTTTTGGGTACCCTGGAGGGACAAACTCAGGGTGGATAGTAATCTCACACTTCTTTGATTTATAAAACTTCAGAGTTGGACTGACACTTCATTTCTAGGGCAGTGCATTGATATTTGTACTTTTGTTTCTGTGCTGTTTCTAATGCTGAGCACATTTAGAGACCATAATGTCTCCAAGACATAAATTTTGTATTTTTCAAGAACACCCTGTGGAAGGATTTTAACAAAGATGATTGTGTAGGCAGAAAGAAAAAAGAAAGGACTTCAAGATAATAAAAAAAGAAAGAAAAAAAGAAATTCGACTTACATGTGATACTTACAACCTGATTTTCATAAATCATCTGTCTATTGTGCTGCTTTAAATAGTTCTTGACAACGTGAATTCTACCCGGAAAAATTCAGGTCTCATGAGATTCCTGACTTGTAAAGGTTTGCTGTGGTCAGAAATGTCTTGAGAGAGAGATTTAAGTGCAGGATGCTTGTATGACATTTTTCATGGGGGTTATGTTAAGGCCTCTGCCCAAATTTCCCACGCATGCATATGCCATTTAAACATTATTATTTTACCCAATGCAGGTAACCATGGCAGGAATACATAAACTGAAGATGAGACATTAGATCATTCTCTGTGACTGTATCACTTTGCCTAGGCTAAGATGTTAATTTGAATTTAACAGAAAGTGGCTCAAATGAACACATAGACCCACACCGTTCACAGAGTCTATGCTGAAGGTTGCCATATCCTCATTTTCTCTTGCCTCCAAAAGCATGTGTTTCCAAGTAGCAGAAAGTAACTCATGCTTAATATTATAGTGGGCTCTCCATTTGCTGATATGGATTTTGGCCTAAATCTGGAAGTAATGAATTACAGAAATAGTAATATCAATAACAGTACAGTTATCTACATACAGCTATATATTTTTCTGTTGATTATCCAATTGGTAGGACCAAATGCAATCTTTAAAAATAGCGAAACTTGCAAAGAAATCAAAACATCTTATCACGATTTGTTCATTTAAGAAGGAAAATTAAAATGCAAGTGAAATATACAATTACAGTTGAATCAAAAGAAAATGAAATGTAATTATCTTCTTAAACGAGGGTTTTGTAATTATAGTGGTGGCTGGATTAATTAGATGTCATATTAACACCTGTAATAAAATGTCTTATAGAGTTTTCTCAGCTGAGAGAAAAGTTGAAGAAGGCCAACGAAACCAAATGCTAAAAGAATAACATTGTGTTTCTCATAGCAGAAGTCTAACTAAATTAAAAAGCACTGAAAATCGTCACATGAATGAGGCCTGTGAATGTATTTACATATTACTTTCTAAGAATCCAGAGGGGAAAAATGTTGAGGAAAATGTCTACTTTAAAAGATGTTAAAAACAAAGCATGTCCATAACCTTTTAAAGGGGATGAAAGAGTGGTCAGTGTTATGTAGTGCTTCTTGTCTGTTATCCAGTCTGTTCTTCTCCATAGGCATCCTGTCAAAGGCTTCATACTGACAGTATTCCCAAGAAAGTTTCAATTACCTGTACTTCTGTACAATTCTCTACATCAGATTAGATGCAGTAATACTTGAAGGTCTTTTGGAGAATCAAATCCACTGCACTTTTGTGTATAACAATGGCCATATTACACATAGCTCTCTTTCCCTGGAGCCAAGGCACTGGTGACCGCCTCCTCTGCCTCTAGCCTGCATTGGGTACCAACTAGGCTCACCCCACACCTTTCTCACCTACCAGAGAAAATATACTCTTTTTCAAAGACAAGGCACCTTCAGTAGATGGAAGTTGGTGTAATTCCAGGCTGTTCTGTAGCCAAATTTTCACTGTATCTTGTTTCATTTTCACTCCTGCATAATGCATGAAATGACACATAGGAAAGCAAGATATAATGAAAGCTGCAGCTATAAATAAACATGAAAACTTACCCACATATTTTCTTAAAGGAAATCAGATAATGGAATCAGCCTCTCTGACAGCAAATAGATTCTTGTCTTTTCAAGCACTAGTTTTATGAATATTTACATGACAATATTCTGAATGTTTAAGTACCTACAGCTACCATGTTTGGTGAACTAAAGAAATACGCTTGCCGAGATAAATTTTTAGGAAAAAAAAAGAAGATCAACAGATTCTCTTAATGCTACCATCAACCACAATATCCTCTGCTGAAAATCAAATGGCTTAGAGATTTCAACTCACTCTTAAATTTTATTCGGTTCTAGTGGATAAGGTCCTATCACTTCATCAGATCGTTTCTTGCATTCCACTTGAATGAAGCAATGAAACCAAGAGTGCTTTTGATCATAATGAATACTGAATTACATCCCCTACTCAGTTCGTGTGCTTTGGCACCATACATTAATATCTTGATTTAAAATATTTCTATAAACATTCTCAGCTGGCCCACCAGATGTACAACATATATATGTATATATATGTAACACATCTAACAAAAAAAAATACTATGCCTCATGGTTTTAGAAAAAATTGGCCCAATGATGTATCTTTAATTGCAACAACTGTAAAATTCTAAGGGCTCATTTTAGTTGAGCAGATCCTGAGTTACGTAGAATAATGGTTTATTAAAGAAAGCCTCCTAGGAGAGACACTGTCTGAAGCAAAATGATGCAGATTAGCTTTTCAAAGGAATTTGGAAGAGTCAGAGTCACCTTTGATCTTGTTTAGTGCAGTAAAATGAGGATTCTGTATATCGTCTGCAAGCTAAATCCATGGTAAAGGAAATTGAATAAAATGGATTATTTCCTGTGTGAGGTAATTTGATAGATTTAACTCTAAATGCTCTCTCTCAGGAGTTGCATGAGATCCTAAAATCTGGAGAACAGACAAGCAGGATAACATGAATAAGGCTACTGGTTAAATCCATCAGCAGCTGACAGCCCCCAAGACAAAGTTGGGTAGATTCTTCATAAGAGAGGAACAATGAGGCAAGCCAGGAAGTTGCTATTGTTTTAAAGAGGCTGCAGTTTGATGCAACTTCAGTTAAAAAGCCAAATACAGCAGCCACCTTACACAAAATTTCTGTGCTGTTCTCTCCAGGTTGCTGGGGACTCAAAACAGGGATGCGTGTTTGGTAGTAATCAGCTTTCATAGAGCTTTCATAAGCTCATCAATGAAATTTTTGACCTGATATACATGTACATATGTGAACTCAATTTGCTCAGTATTTTTCTGTTATTTTCCCATCTACACAGGAAGGGATTTTATATTTCCTATAAGGACAGGTTTTCTTTTACCAAATTATCCTGTAACTGGTTTGATTTGCCAAATTATCTGGCAAAATCATAGATTCATCTGTCTTCCTTTAATTATGCCTCAAAGCTGGTGGCCAAACAAGACCAAACAAGAAATGCTGAAAACTAGCTTATGTTTCACCATACTGCAGGTCTGTAAGTAAAAAGTCTAAATATACATGACCTTTAACATACTCTGGCTCCCAGGGGAAAAAAGTGTTATGGAAATGTTCTGCTAACATACTTGCTTGTAGACATTTAGTCTGAATGTGGTATACTGAAAACTTTGTATATTCAAGAATTCAGGATTGATCTTAAATGTAATTCACTACTCATATTCTTTAGAAATCCTACCTGCGTAATTTCAAACTCGATATATCAGATTCTTTTCAAGAAAATATAACACTGGTGGTTTCTGAGAGGTACTTAAAAAAGATTGTTAATACCATAATAAAAACCACTTTCATACAAAATTAAGATCATTCTTTTCTTTAAAAGAGAAACGGTTAAAGATAAAAGTATTTGTAGGGAAAAATATAAAGCTAAATCTAGCAATAAAAACTAGGAATATGCTTTTTATTTTAAGCAAGCATAGACTTTCCACAGAAGATACATCTGTTCCTAACTATCACAGAACATGAAGTATCTCCTGCCCCTTAGAGAAGTGCATATCTTGTGCTTTTATTTTGATTCAACTATATGTTTCCATAGTTCTGTGCTTATTCATCATTTCATCAGTATAACTAATCGTTTGTTTGCTGGTTATTTCAAGATACCTCCATATCTTTATTCCAATATTCTTCTTCTCATCACCATGGGAACCACGTTTTTTTTATCCTTCAAAAAAATTATGTTTTAGAAAAGCTCTCATCCTTGTAATAGAAATTTGCAGGTGAGAACAGTTTCTCTCTGTATTCATAACTTACAGGACAACTTTACTCACTGTTGGTTATGTGTATACCATGGTCAAAGGCACTGTTGCACCTCCTAGATGTGCTGTCACAGCAGCCAATTTAATATTCACTATTAATTTAGCACGGGGCAAGGGTGAGGCTGCAGCAGCAGCAAAGAGCATAGGAAGAGCATAGAGCATTCTAGAGCATAGGAAATTCTGCATGAATGTGCGCAAGAACTTCTTTGCGGTGAGGGTGACGGAGCAGTGGAACATGCTGCCCAGGGGCGTTGTGGAGTCTCCTTCTCTGGAGATATTCAAGACCCACCTGGACGCCTACCTGTGCGACCTGGTGTAGGGAACCTGATTTGGCAGGGGTGTTGGACTCAATGATCTCTAGAGGTCCCTTCCAAACCCCTACAATTCTGTGATTCTGTGAAAAGTTTCTGCAGAGGTTATAAAACTCATGCAATAAGTCCTAGCAGCTGGAACAGCTGTTACTGACACCCAAACTTGCAAGTTTTGAAAATACTAAGGGTCTGTTTGTATAATATGCAGCTACAATGGTCTCTCCAATGCAGACACATTATTTTGACAGCCATCTCTGCATCTTTCTTGTTTTTCGTAGATAAATAATAGGGAAATACTGGTTTGTATTGATGAATACTAGGGAAACAAGGGGAAAAAAATCTAGGAGGAGAACTGAAGCGTTAAACGTTAAAAATAAAAGAAACAGCTGAAGGGAGACAAACATTATTTTCGGGGCTTAAAAGAAATTGTAAATTGTCCTGAAGGATAAATAAAAGAAAGACAAATGTATTCCCAGAACAAATTTTTAAGAACAAAATATTAAACCCAGGTTTTGGTGTAAATCTTGAAGTTCTATTAGAATACTTTTCTGCTTTACAAGGAGTCACCTTTCCTTCAGAAATCTAGACCTTTTTATGTGAAACTAAAATTCAGAAAGTTTTCAGTCACTTATCGCCATTCCATACATCTTTTCAATTACAAAGGTTGCTGAGCTGTGCACATGCTTTCTGTTCTGTTCTGTAGCCTGGGCTCCTCGGTGGTCTGGATTTCCCTCTCCTCCACTTGTGCTGGTCAGAGGACTCCAGCACTGGCAACAGCTCAGAGGCCATCACAGTAAGAAAACTACGATGGAATTTGAAAAAGAGAGTTTAATGCTTCACTGCTCCCTGGAGGGACACCTTGGCTTTCAAGTCTATGAGATACAGATGGGCTTGATAGATTTCAGATATCAACTTATGGCAAAATGCACTTAGCTTCCTCATGGATTTGTTCGGTGCTCATTTACCAAAGCCCTGAAGTTTCTCTGACATGTGAGTGAAGAGGACAAGAGGGAGGAAAGAACCATCTCATCAGCATGACTTGTCAGTCTGGTGTCTGGTGACCTCATCTTTCTCCTAAACCTGACAGTGTGTGGAGCTCTCATTTCTGTACCCAGGTGAGGAAGAGAATGACAAGTGTCTCAAAATCTCAGGTGGTTGAAATGTTCCTCCAGACGCTCATTTTCTATATTTGTACACAGGCACACAGTGAAACATGGGCTTGGCTTCTGATCAACATTCTCAAGCACTGTAATACTGTATAAAATATCAGCTCTACACAGATCAGTCAAGTACAGCAAGACCTAAGCAGTAACTCTATTTCCTAATATTTATTTGCAAATCTTATGTCAAAGGGTTTTGGTTTCTTATACATGGAACACAAGTCTTACAAAGAGCACCTAAGAGGACTGGGATTGTTCAGTCTGGAAAAGTGGAGGCTCAGGACAGACCTTATCACACCCAACAATTGTCTGAAAAGAGTCTGAAACCTCTTCTCCCAGGTAACAGCAATAGGGTGAGAGGGAATGACCTTAAGTTGTGTCAGGAGAAGTTCAGGCTAAATATGAGGAAAAATTTATTCTCAGACAGAGTGGTGAGGCAGTGGCACAGGCTGCCCAGGGAGATGGTGGGGTCACCACCCCTCAGGGTATTCAAGAACTGTGTGGATTTGGCACCGAGAAACGTGGTTAAGTGGGCATGGCGGAGATGGGCTGATGGTTGGACTAGATGGCCTTAGAGGTCTTTTCCAACCTAAATTATTCTATGATTCTACACCTACAGATCTAAGCCTTACAGTCTACAAAAACTTTATTTAACCTCCCTTCTGTTTTCCATGTTGTTTTTATGCCCTTCACAGCCCATCAAACAAATTTCTAGGTCTCTAAGTTTAGAAACAAAAACCCAACAGAGACATTTAGGTGCAATAATTTCCAGTTGGCTTCTAAACACACCAAAATTTTGTAGCATTAATGCCAATTTCAGAATATAATCCCTAGACTCCATTTCATGTTTCTGGATCAAGTGGAGCCTAGCCAATTCAGGATTTATATATTATTCAAAATTACTTTCAGCTCTTGACTCTCTTTTTGTTTCCCAGTGCCCGCAAGTTCAGAGTAGTTTGAATATGTGATTCATCAGATATTACTCATGAGCTTCTGAACAAGTGCATTACAACAAGCTATTAAAGAAAGTAAATTGTCAGGATATGAAAGACAAAGTACCATCAGGGTTTGTGAAGAGCTAGAGAAAGAAAACAAAACAGTTTCAACAGGGCAAGAGGATAAAGGTGGAATATTTTCAGACGTGTATCAATGCTGGCGAGCTGAAGAAGAGACCAGACAGGGAGGCAGTGCAAGTGTCAGATGGGACACTTATGTCTAGGCTAGGGACAATTTAAGCTGTTATCTGCATCTCCTATGGAACACAAAGGCAGCTGTAGTTCAGCACTGATAAACGCAAAGCAATAACTGGATAGAAACCAGAGCATTTGGTGGGATCTAAGCTAGCTAAGCTCCTAGCTGAATGTGAAGAACCATTTTACACTCAAAATAAACCTCAGTCCAGCTGTGACTGTGGTGGTAAAAAAACATGTATCCATATGCAAATCTGCAAGTGGCATAGAAATAATCCTGAAACTATAAACTCTTCATGTAAAACCACAACACAGAACACTAAATATGGTATTTGGCTCTGGTTATCCAAACTAAATGTAACATTATAGAAACTGAGACTGTTCAACAAGAAGTAATAAGATTTCTTATAAACAACAACAACAAAAAAAAGACAAAAGGGGTTGAAAAGACTAGGGCTGCTGACTGTACGGAAATGAACTAGGTAAAAATGTATATGGGTAATAAATAAAAAATAATACTTTGGAGAACTCTTTTTTGCTCTAGTTTGCAGAATTGCATAGTCTTAGATTCTAAGCTGATGAAAGAAAACGTTTGTTCTAGACTATTTACCACTAATATGTAAACTTTATTTTGCAATTCAAGTTAAGTGTTATAGACTGGTCACAGTTTTCCCATCAGATTGCTGGAAAATAAGTTTTGAAACTTGCTGACAATTTTACCAATTGTAATAAACTGTAACAAGCACAAAGAGTTTATGTCAGTTTACTAAAATAAATGAAGCAAGTGAGGATTACAGTTTCAGCACTACTTAATTCAAACTTTTAATATGCATTATTCCATGATTTTAAAATATGTTTATTTGTTTCCCCATAATTTTATTTTCTTTATTTTCCTTTTTACTTTGAAAATAATTGAAAGACTGGAGTACAAAGACTTAACATGTAACAGAGAAAAATTAAAATAATAATAATAATAAAGGTCTTCTTACCTACATGTTTTGACCAAAACACACTTTTTCCAAGCATACATTTTAGGAAAGCAAACTTGTTTTCACACTGGTTTACTTTTGTGTGTGTGTGTGTGAAAGTATTAATATAAAATATTTAACATACTTACAGTGACTGAGGTGAATCACAATGGAAATACATCTTCGTACGTAAGGATATCAGCCCTATTGTATTACAGTAGAATTTATGTGATAATTCCTTTGAATGATGAAGAAAAATTTCCTATGAGTAGGTCATTTAGGTTTTGCGGGACTGGTACAGAGTAGCTGTGCCAGTTCATTGGGAAGTAGATAGAAACCTACTGGGAGACCACTGAGCTAAAACTTATCTTTCCCTATCCAATGGGCTGTGTCACAACTTATCTGATGACTGAGAGTATCTGATGCTTCACAGTTTCCCTCCTTTCCCTCCTTTCCATCTAACTGCACTCTAGGAAGGTCTGGAAATGTATATTAATATTCTTCATGACTGAAAGTTTTCAAAAGCACAGTAGAATATAAAATGCCACTATGCTGAGTATACTGAAATAGAGTCCCATCTGCAGCCTGCAGCATTAGTGAGAGCAGGACTAGCACACATACTACATTTCCCAGCCTTATTCCCTTTTCCAGCCTCCAGTTAACCCCATAAAAGGTCTGTATGTGTGCATGTTATGGAATATACAGGACCACCCACTGCACCAGTGCCATGCTGAGCTGAGGCTGGTAGGTGTGGAGGAGGCTGCCCAGACAGATGATTACACTGGCAAAGGAAACACAGAGTACTGATGCTCCTAGAATACATGGAAATGAGCCTGGGGGCTTCAAGCATTAGGGGACTGGAAGGCTTCATTGAAGGGCATTTA
>PPHD01002266.1:0-36926 GCA_002909625.1 Bambusicola thoracicus | reverse complement strand
ACCAATAACAGAACACTCAATACACATACATGTAATCTGTTTCTTTAGAGAGGCTTACCGAAACCCAAATTAAAAATCATTTTCAGACCAGCTATCAGCCAAGAATTAGATATAGAAGAATGTGGGGGCCACGTTCTAGCTAAGACAGAAATCTGAATGAATAAGCAACGAAAACAATGGATGAGTGGCATACAAATGAATGTGAAAGATGCAAAGGAAAATGAAATGGATTTTCACCACTGTTTTTGTGACTAACATTCTTTGTTTAGATCTTGGAGACACTAAGGTCCCTGAGCATGCACCACCTGTAAACTAACTGCCTTTTAAAGAAACATCTGGTGCATGGGTATCATATCGGGAATATCTACTAAAATTCCTAAATGGTTTGAATATTCAGCTTGCAGAAGCTTATTAGGAAACAAATGTATCTAAAATGTATTCTTTTAATTACAAAAACTTCAAGGAAAGAACACTGTCAATGAAAAAGAACCATTTCTTTGTTGTTTTAGAAGATTTGAAGCCCTTATTGGTTAGAATATAAACGTGTCCTATATCCCATTGAAATAATCTCTCTTCATATTGATTCAGTTCGAGCCTTTACATTCTGACCTTTCAATGAATTAGGATAAGAGCTTCTGGAACTTACATTCTGTAAAAATAATCTGAATCCCATATTATGATTTCCACATGTATTTTTCACCCATCACAAATCACCTGAAGTTTAGCAAAAGGTGTTTGTGGAGAAACAATCTCCAAGTAACTTCCAAACTTCCTGCACACAAATAGCATCCCATACAGAAAGATTTAAGTACTTAATTCTTGATCTTACCACAATAAAGCAAAAAACGCTCTCTTTCTTCTAGAGGAATCACAATGTTGTTTATAGCTTAACAGCTAGAGTATTAGAATCCTTAATTTCAAAAACAGAAGGAGTAAGAGATGTTTACTTAAAGTAAAGCCTCTCTTTTCACCAAAAAGAAAAAAGAAAACCATCTTCTCATGAGTTTCAGTATACAAGCACAGATACATTATACAAGTACACCTCACATTCACGGTGTACAAATGCACTGCTGAAGAATATTGGAATGACAACTGCAATGGCATTTAACATACATCAACAGAACAGATCTCCAGCTAAAGTTCATGCCTCAGATTTCGCTTTTTAAAAAAGACACCATATTCTACGCTTATAAGGAAGCAAAGCCCATATCAAGAATCATTTGTGCCATCAGTTTACTACTCAGCTTGTTTGGTTTCTTTGATAATCCTGCAAGGGCACTTCTAAACCCATTTACATGTATATATACTGCCCTTGATTCCTCTCTTCCTACTTCTTTCCCCCAAGCCTAGAAAAAGCTCTTTCAGCTTTTGAATCACCAAGTTAACCTGTTGTCCAATAAAACATTATTCATACAAATGTTCAACTTCAAATAACATTCTCATCAAACAGCTGAGGAGCAGGAATAGAAGAAATACAAAGCAAATTATAGTATCACTACCAATACAAACTGCATGGTAGATGCATTTCATTAAACCCATTGTTGAAAAGCCACTTTGGTACTTCAGCTATCTTTATCCAAAACAGTGTCTAATCCAAAAGAACACTGACAATTTGTTATTCTTAACACAGAAGCCATACCAACACATCGCCCAGAACCAAACATAGACTGAGGGGGTTGCTGATGCCTAATCCTTTAACTGCAACCTGTTAAGTTAAAGAGATCCTAGTACACTACTGACTTAATGTAAAGACACCCCCATGAATGCTAAGATACTTGCTCCATGTGGTTCTAAATAAGAGCAAGGCTCCTCCTTAAGTGCAAAGTATGATTTATAAAAAGCAGAGAAATTCTGGAAGGGTTTGTTCCTGTAACCTGAGGATAGTGTGCAGGTGGTCCTGATGAAAGCGAGGTGGACAAGGCCTGCTGAGTCGAGGCTCCCTGTGGGAAGCAGATGAAGAGCTGCGACTCTTGCAATACCTTCTGAGGCAGCTGAACAATGGGCAATGAGAAGTCTGAACCAAAAGCAGATGGCCCCCCTGTAGGGGGAGGAGACTGGAAATCGCCAGTGTCAGAGGAAGTCAGCTGTGAGGAATCACTGGAGTATTCTGGGCTTCCTTCTGGCCAGCTCCGACTGGCAGAACCCCCTCTGGGACCTGCTAAATCAGGACCAAGATAGTTATAGTGTTCCTCTGTCACGGGCTGAAGCCGACCATGCAACCCTATGCCTTGAGTGGATTCCTCTTGACTGGTTTCCATTGAGCCCCGGCGACTTCTGTAGACCCGCTGGGGTAAGGCCGCCCCTTCTGCTGGAGCAGAACTCGGTGTGTGTACATGGAACTCAAAAACACAGCTTGTTCTGCCATCACCGCTGTGGGAGAGCACAGCTGGGGCAGAGTGAGGAACAAATACCTGATGGAACGTCATCTGAGCAGGATCTGCACTCAGAGGAGCTGAAACACTGGATAATGGAGTAAGGGGACTCAACCCAGCATCCAGCCTCAGGTTCTGAACATGTCTTGCCAGGAATGCTTGCCCCGATTGATAGTCAAACACAGAGCTTTGTGGAGGACCACCTTGCACATGCTTTGACTCAGAGACCTGTTTCAAATGTTGTTCAGTCACGTGTGAGTTATAAGCTACTTGATCATACTGCTCCGATACCTGTGATGGATAGTGCATGCCCACCAAATATACAGCTTCTGGATGCATTCTGTAGTGAGCATCCTCTGGAGGTGCTGGTCCAGATCTATAGTCACTGTGTACAGGAGCTGGCTCAAACACAGGGTTAACTTGCACATGCAGAGGCTCTCCAGCGACTCTATGAGATGTTGTGCCCAGCATAACCAATGCCTCTGGTGTCCAATTGGTGGGACTACCACCAGGTGGAACTAAACTCTGGCCAGTCTTCAGCAATGGCTGGAAGTGGCAAGTTTGGGCTTCCAAAAATGAAGTGCTCTTGCGGCGCTGAGCAACTGCCACCTTCGGCGGGCAGACAGGTGGTGGTGAGAAAGACACCGGCCGTTCATGAACGGTTGGGAAAAATATCTGTGAATCTGGGAACGTTGGTGTTCCCCCACGCGGATGCTGAGGCTGTATTGACATGAACAAGACAAGTAATTCATACATTAAAAGTGAAAGCACATTAACATGCACAGTTCACTAGGCAGTTCTGTGAAGTAACTTTATAGAATGACTACTCAATTCATGGTCAAAAACATACAATACTTAGGAAAATTAGATGAGTTGTAAATATCCATTAAATACATCCATGGCAGGCATTACTACAAATGGAAACATTTGCTTGTGTTAAAGCTGCTTTTCCAGTCCAACTCCAACCACTCAGTAAATGTGAATATCGGTTTTGCTCCTGACAATGGAATTAAATTTATTGTCATGGGCTATTCACTGTGGTCATTGCTTGAAATCCAATCTAACTCCGGATGTTACTGCCATATGGGCATATAAAAATTCAGAACTTGATAGCAGTAGCAACACAGGGCCTCTAATTCGCATCTGGAAGGTTAAAATGATACAAAAACTTAATACTATCTAATGTAAAAAACAGTGCTCGCGTCCTGCCAGGAGGGTGCTCTGTACAGTATCCAGAGAGCTAAACAAAAATGCTTTACAAGACAAGACTGAAACATACCAGCCTATACATGAAAAAATAATGAAAAGAAATCTGATAAAAATGCAGTGTCTTCAGATTCCACCAAATTCAGTCATCCCTTTTGATCATTTTGATCCATTTGCGTCATACTCTTTCACATAAGAAATTAGCAGTCACTGATACAAATCAACTTTTTTTCCTGGACAACAAAACATTCACAGGTTTGTCAGCAAAGACCTCAAGCGATTCCACTCTTTATGATCTATTACTACAGATAAGGCTCGTCTTAAGATTTCTAGGGAAAATTTCACTGACAAGAGTTCTACATAAGAATACTGAACAATTCAGCAATGCTGCATCTTTTTTATCTCTGTCTACAGTACACCGAAAGAAAGTATCGCTGACGCTGAAGGAAAAATTGTAAGAGTCAGCAGCAAAAGTACTGTCTTGAAGACAAGAGCTACTTTCAACTTTTTCAAATTGCCTTTTGCACATTGTTCTATTTCTTTCCCATCCCTTCTTCCGGAAAAGCAGCAGCAAATTTCCATACTGACCAATAGTAAGAAGGTCCCACTCCAGTACTCCTAAAGAACTCTTCCTACATTCTGAAAGTTAGTTCTATATACTTCAATTGCAGATAAAAGTTTCTCACAGCTTATTTTACATAAATAAAAGCCAAAGACTGTAAACAGGCTACCTCCCGTCTTGCAAGCTGTCATGCACCTGACCTTTTGAAAGACAAGAAAATATGGCTTCTTCCCACCAAGCAACAGCTGAAGTTGCAACCATGATTAAAATGTAAGACTCCTCAAAAATATTCATACTCCGAATTTCTACTATCGCTACCATAGCAAGCTAAAGCTTCTGGAAAACCAGCCACAGCAATCAAGCTTTAAAAGCTGGCTGTTTTGTGCAGGGCTTAATTAATATTCAATGCTTGAAAGTTGGAAAATGAAAAACAGTCTTCTGACTTCAGGGGATAAGAACTAGTCTTCCCTTTCACTTCTGTGGTATAACTGAATAATTTTCCTTTACACTTTCCTAAAATACAAAATACGTGGTCAAACGCTGATCATGTTTTTAAGTGTACTGCTACTTGATAAACAATAACAGAAAAAAAAAAAACCCAACTACAAGCTAGCAGCCCAGAAATGAGGAAGAATCATCTTTTCCTTTTCTCAATTTATAAATGCCTGAAGCCCAGGATGTATTTAATGATAACTTATCTTACTGTGCTGGGAGGCAAATGGCAACACATACAGGACTGACATAGAGGGAGGGCAGGCTGGAGCGTCGATGCTTGCGTGGAGAGGCAGAGTGCATGGGCAGGACACTTTCCAAGGCTTTAGAAAGCTTTTCTGCAAAGGTTTCTTCAGGGACAGTCCGAAGGTAGAAAGGAGAGAGAGGTGCAGACAGCGCTGGTGGTGGGGTGCAAGGAGCACTGAGAGGGATGCAGGACATATAGGGAAGAGCAGGAAGGTGGGGAACACAAACTGACATGCTACGACCACGTTGAGGCTAAAGGAGGAAAACAAAAGTTAAAAATTGAACACTTCAAAAAAACTAAAAACAAAACCAGCAAAACTTGTAATGATAGAAAAGAAATGCAGACACACAATGATAGGCCCAATACTGACTACTATGTGTGCAAGAAGATATGAGAATGCTGAATGAATGTCGACATACACCAAGAACAGGATATGTGCACCTCTGAGGATTTAAGTTTGCTTTAGGTTACTGAACAGTAAGTGAAGTTCCCTGGTGCCCTTATAAAAGAAGCATGCGGAAGGCAGAAGAGAGAAGAGAGAATATTTTCCTTGGGGCCACCAATGTGGCCCCCAGTATCTCTATTCTCTACATTTAATAATGTGACAAATAAAAATCCTTAAGTTACTGATGACCTTTCATTCATTCTTTGTTTAGTGAGTGCATGTGTGCTTACACCTATCGCCTCACCAGTCTTTCTGCTTTGGCAACTCCCTGAATCAAGTGAACTAAGAGTTTTCAGCTGGTTCTTTATTACTAAAACGTTACCGAAAAATTTTAGCATTACACAGCCTACAAAAGAGTTGTGGAAAAAGCTGTTTGAATACATGGAAAATTTAGTTAAGATTACTCTTAGACAAGCATTTTCCAGACCCTGGGCCAATAAAAGTATCAAGGATTTTGTAATCTTGCCTCAAGACGGAAGGCCATAAGTCAAAATTCAACCCAACTGACAGAATCAGAATTAGCTTTCTGTCTGGTTCGGGTCTTTTTTGTTTTGGTTTTTGGTTTTTTTTTTAGAATGATTGGTAAAATTATGTTTTAGAGAGGCTGCTTTTAGCTGGAATATTACTTTCTCTAAAAATATATGCCCCTCTTTTGGATATAATTTCTAAAGATAATCGAAATCAAATACATAACTGGGAAAAAAATAAAGTCAAGATATCTAGCAGAGATCTAATTTAAAGTATTTCTGATATGAGAAATCTTGTCAGACTGCTCAGTATTTTGAAGGAGAGAGATCAGGAATCTCAAAGGGTTAAACATTTTACCCTTATTCTTCACTTGGTCCGACTCAGGACTGGTTATACATGTCATTCCTGACAAGTTTATCTAGCCTGTTCAGAAACACCTCCAGTGATGGAGTCTACAGTATCCAACTGTCCTTCTTGGTTAGAAAAAATATCCTTTTCTAAACAAGAATTCCTTGCTGCAATTTAAGCTTACTGTTTTTGTTATATCTGACAACAACGTTGTGATCTGATTAGCCACTATGTATTTTATGGTGGCCTTTCCAGCTATCACTATCCTCAAGCTCATCTTCCACAGACTCAGCTCTTTCAGTCTTTTCACATAAACCGTGTTTTCTGTATTCTTGGTGTTTTTTGTCACTTGCCTCTGAATTCTCTCCCCTTTCACTCTCAACTTCCTTCATCAGACAGGGTGTCCAGAATAGTCTTAACAATCAATGGCCAAGAAGAGCAGAACTACTTCACGTAACATGATGTTTGTCTTTTTCACAACAGCATGATGTTTTTGACCATGTCCAGCTTGTGGTCCAATATAATCCCTGACTGTTAGTGGTGGAATTGCTGCCTAGTCAGTTGTTGCTCATCCTGTACTTGTGTAGCTGATTTTTCCTGCTTAGGCACGAAACTTGCTCTCATCCTGATTGAACTGCATTCTACTTCTTTTAAAGGTCATTTCTTCAGTTGTCAGTTTCATTTTGACTTGTCATCCTGTCTTCCCAACAAATTCTTAGCAGTTCTTGTAGCGTTCTACTCCGTTCTGTTAACCTTCTGGTACCGCTGTTGTCATCAGAGCATGAGCACATTTTAGGATTTAACTGAGCAGCTTGACTACACATTTGTAGTGTGCTTGTTTTCCCAACCTCTTTCAAAAGATTATGGTCTTTCAACCTGGAAGCTAGCCATCCCAAGGCAGTAAATGGCTTCTAGTCCAAGACATACTCACACATCAAAATATGGCTTAACCAGCGCAGGAACTTATTTTGAGTGCTTGAAAACTCATTTGCCCAAGGACTAGCAGTACCATAAAACTACAGGTTATGATTGAAACCAGCATGTTTTCCAAAAGGCTAGGAACACTGATTTTGTAATCAAGTCCACAAGCACAGGCAGCAAAAAAGTGAGGACTCTTAAGTCCTGACTGTCACATTATCTCCCTGTATGGTGTTACCACGCTATAAGATATCTCTGCCTTAGGCTTAGATTTTTGTTTTAAACAAAAACAAAAACAAAACGACAAGGGAACCACTGAAGACAATATAAGAATAGCAGAAGTTCTACTCCAGTGCAGGAATAGACTTCTCAACGATCTTGTACTCTGATTTAAAACATACCAAGGGAAGAACATACCAAAATAAAAGGGCCACACAAATGAACATAGTAGGAGAAGTATTTGTGCCCAGTGCAGACTTTCCAGGGACAAGGAATACGCATGGCAACTGATGAGCAAATCAACACAAGCTAGAAATAATATTGGGAACAAGGATGTGGGGTCCTCTCAGTCTGGAGTACTCACATGCAGCATTCTATAACAGTTAAAAAGAACTTACCTGCAGAATCTGTAAATCAAAGTCTCACAGAACATACATAGCAATTTCATACTTAAAAACAGCAGGTTAAATTATTCTAATCCTTTCTTCAAATCAAAGCAATAGCTAAATATTTGGTAACTTCACATACATACAAAACACCTGCCCAAGTGAGATGAAATGCCCATTTTCATGAGATAATCTTGTACTGAGGATGTTACATCCATTACAAATCCCAACCTGTCATTCTGCTTAAGTGTACTCAAGATTTAATAAAAACTTTATTTTAAAGAAAAATATTCCCTTGTATTTTATTGAACTAGGTTTAGTCACCTTGCAAAAAAAGGAATTTTAATGCTCCCATGCAGAATTTGTATTATTGCATGCAAAGCATACGTGAAAGAATGCCTAGCAGACTTTCTTCTCACGTTCAAAAAGAAGAAAACAAAAAACAACACAAACAACAAGAAGAAAAACCCTCACAACTAAATAATTCCATGCATTTGCAATACTTTTCAGTTCTGGCTTACCACTGCAGGTGGCTGATATCCTCCATGCTGTTGTGACTGCACTTGGCCAACTGAAGCTGCATACCCCTGGACTGCAGCTGTTGAGATTGGCTGGTCATGCTGGGAACCATACGACACAGTCTGTTGACTGCTCACACACGATTCAGTATAAACAGATGACCCTTGGCCACTGTCAACTGCTCCATCAGCTACAGAAAATAAATATAAAGATTTGCATCTCAAGAACTGCAGACTGGATTCATAATTCAAGTATTACTATCAAATATTAGGTTGCATTTGTGTCGCATCACAATGACCTTATGAGCATTTTACCTCTTCTAATATTTACAATGGTGCAAAAACCATGAGTTTTTTCTTCTCCAATATACTAAGTAACAACCTACCAGTAAGCCTTCCTCTAGCTTCTTAAAATCAACTATTTCAGGAGTTCTTTGGAAATATACTTGCCAGTAAATTATGCTCCCTATCAGATGTTGAACAAGAAATAAAAACCTAAGTTCTACTTTGTCATGAATGATGTTTTGGGTTTGCTTATTGTCTTGTTTTGTTTGCTTTTCATTTTTATTTTCTTTTCCATAAAAGTATAAAACAGGTCAAGTGTATTAACTGACAGATGCAACAAAAATAAGCATAACAGAGAACTTAAAATCTCTATTACCTTAGAACATATAATTATTTGCTTGCTAAATTCTGGTATGGAACTTCTCATTTAATATCATTATTCAGATACTGATTCTAACATTGGGATGGTAGAAGAAGAAGAGTAAGGAGTGTTAACTTTTCTACTCATGTTTAGTATGTAGAACAGGCAATGTTTTTTTTTTCAGAAACAGCCATGATCTGAACTACCTGTATCATTTTTGCCTTAAAAATATTAACATGGATTCAGATTCCAGACTCCCTAAGGGCAGGAGAATTAGTGTAAGTGCAAGAGTTCCTTAAGAAATCAACTGACACACTTACAAAGAATAGATATACTGGGTTGCTGGAACTGCAGTTGTTGGTGTTGATCAGCTTCTGGTTCTTCGGGCTCCACTTGAGTAGAAACAGATGCTGAAGTAGTGGGGACAGGAGTAGTACCACTGACAGATACGGGATGTTTTGACCCTGCATGGGAAGCACTTGAGGGTTGCTGTTGCTCCAGCTGCTGCTTCTGACTACCTTCTTCCTGAAGCTTCTTCTCCTGTTCTTCTCGCACCAACTGACGCTGCTCTCGCTTTCGCTTAATCAAAGATACCCTGTCCTTGATAGCTTTCGCCATTGTCTTGTGATCCCCTTCACAGACATAGCCAGATTCCACCTGAAGGAGGATATATTCACAGAATTCAGACTGTCATAGACAGCCACTATCGTAGTGCTACAATATAAGCTATCACTCTCTTGCACTGACTTCTCATTCATAGACTTCTGAAGCAGTTTCATTTCTAGACAGTAACAGTAAATGCAGAGGTTGATAGATGACACCTGACTGTCAAAGAATGCCATTACCTTCAACGTCTTGCAAGACTGCCACCACTTACCATTTCCTGTGCTACATCCTCTGGGACATCTCTCTCCAAGTCAAAGGAAAACTCTATTGCCTCATTATCTTTATATTTGCCCTTAAGTTTTTTGATGTCTTCAATTCGCAGCCATAGTTTAATGGCAATTTTTTCTCCATCATCTTCCTCTGCTAGTTCTACCCGTACTCCAGTCTCTTCTTGGAAGAAAGCGTGATTCAAAAGGTCCTTAATAGCATATCTAGCAGATTGGGAAACAATGTGAAGAGCACATGCACTGTTAGGTTTTCATCAGATATTAAGGAATATCCTTGCCTGACAATCTCCCGAATTTATTGTCTACATTTCATGCTTCCTCCCATTAACCACTTGACAGTTCATCATGCAAATTTCTATCTAAAAATATGATGAAGAAATAAAATGCAACAGCTCTACAGATTTAGGAAAAAACAAAGTCACACATTGATCAGCAGAAGTACCCATTGTCTACAATTATGAGCCTTGAAGGAACAGTTTTGTTTTACTGAAGATTAAGATGCAACACACAGCTGTTAGTCCCTAGATCAGTTCAACAGTCATTATTGACAAGTCTCATCTAGTTAATTCAGCACTAGTGAAGCACCCTTCATATTTTTTTACTATTTTCAACCATTTCAACCTGCACTGTTTTGCACAGTTACCTTTGTCCAGAAAGTACAAAAACATTAGTAATACATTCTTATATTCACAGAGTAGTAGCAGTAGTCTGAAAGCTAACTGGTTAAGATAAAAGGCAAGGAACAAGTGCCATGAATTCAGAAAATTAGCTCAGAATTGGAAAAAAAACATAATTGCTTTAAACACCTAAGAACTGAAGTTAAAAGTACACAGCAACACTATTAGATGTAAAACTCCAAGAATTAATAGAAGGCAACTCTACACCGACAGAACAGGCTCAGAATAGAACAGTGAAGAGCTAGGAAAAGACAGAAGATTGACGCATTCTTAAACTCAACAATCAGTAAGCAACTAAATATAAGCAGAAAAAAAACAAAATCCATTAGTAAACCATTAGAACAGCTACAGATTTTCTGCAGTGGTCTAAGGTAATCACTTCAAGCCAAAATGATCTTGCAGAAAATTTGAATGAAAACAAGCATCAATAACTTACAAAATCAGCAGCTCTCAAAATAATTAGCTATAAATGCCGACAGAATCAAAGGGACAGAAAAGGAAAAAAGAAAAAAAAAAAAACAGGACTACAGAGTGAGGAACCAACCATTTAATCCCATTAAGTGGTAACTTGGAAAGATCATCATAAGCTATTACTGATTAGATCAAAACTTCAATAAGAACAGTGTAGAATTTCTGAATAAACTTACATGGATGGTTACTACAGCATTTGCACTTTTCCTTGCACTAACGCTGTATAGCAAGTGTTAAATAAGAACCTACCAGAGAACGGGACCTGCAGAAATAATATTCACTTTCCAACTTGCATCAGATACCAGTAATTAACTGTATCTGGTATTAACAAGTTACAGATTCACACAGAAGTAATAACTCTATCAGTACTGGAAAGAAAGCTTACCTCTCGCCTTTGTTTTGCCGAATACATCCCTCAATAATCTCCTTCACTTCAGGGATTGCTACTTTATCAAAGCTGGCGGGCTTGACACCCTGGAACATACAAATAACAAGAAAAATCTGGAAGGTCCACTTGACTTAAGTTTTGATTGTGCAAAAATTCAGTTACAAACCCAACTGTTTTTATTCAACATATAACTGGGCAGAATTCCCCACCAGTGGAGGCTGTAAGGTAATCTGCCCCCAATATTACTGTTCATCTGTTTGCTAGTGACTTTTTCAAACACAGATTTTTTTCAGCATTTCTTGATTAGACTTCCATGACAAAAGGTTTCATCACTTAGGTGCCAGGCTATGATAACCATAAGCTTACAATTTCATTTTTTTCTACAGAAGGTATGATGATCAGAGGAGAAAATGTTTCCTATTTAACACTAACAGAAGAACCCACAAGACTGACTTTAACAGTCTTCAAAGGATTCTGCTGCTTCCAGAATGTTCCCAGCATGTCATTAGATGAAGTAATTTTGGCATAATAATTTTATGGGAAAAACAAAAGCCCAGAATGATCTGACTGGATCATTATATAACATGAATAGTGTTTAAAAAAGAATGGGAAAGGAAAAAGAAAATCCTTATATCTTAGCTCTTCTCAAATCTAATAGTCTCAAACCACACTCTTGTGTGATTGCTGTTGTGAGTTCAGGAAAGTGAGCTCCAGAATACACACCTTTCCAAACGCCCTTCAACAATGCATGACAGTTCTTTCTTCAATACATGCTAAAGCCATTGGGGACAGATAGAAACAAAATCTAAGTGCAAGCAACTACTCATTTCAGTCAGGTAAATAGACCATGAGGCATGACCAGCTGGGAATTCTGCAGAACGCTGCAGACACAGAAAGCCAAACTCCATCACTGAATCACGGCCAAGAGCAATTTTTCAGGAGGCAAGTGTCCAAACCAGCAAAACTTGGCACACAGTTTTACTTGATTAAGGCTTTAGCTTCAAATTCTGTATTTTAAGACAAAAGAAGGCAAGGATGGAGTCACCTTGTTCAAATGCTGTTATGTGATGTGCCCAGACTTTCAAGTCAAACAATCCTGAAATCGGTATAACTTGATGCACAGTAACATATAGTACTAATATAGCAATGTATAATACTAATTACCACATATGCTGAACACATCTGACCCTGTCTAACTAGTGAATCACAAGTAAAAAAAAAATGAAAAACACAGACTCAAGTACAGATATAAATGAAGAAATAATATAGGCAGCATGATCTGTGTCTTAACAAGGAAATATTTCTCTCAGTGTACCATTAGATACCCCTTTTCACCCAATAGGAACATGAAAATACAGCACTTCTCTACTGCCAGCGTAAAGGAAGCCTTAAAATGTAAAGGGTCAAGTCTCTCAACCAGCGCCTTTGCAGCTGCAGGCTTTCATCTAACTGAACATTGACTTAATACAATAGTAATTTTTATCTACATTTAGATATTGTTTTTCTTGGCCAAACATGGCAGTGCATTGACTTCATGTGTTCACTACCTAAGGCATTCCCTACCATGCTCTTCCACGAGAGGGCACAGTTTACTTCAAACAGATGCAAAAACAAGACTGGGGGAGCACAAGCATCCAGTCTTTCAGTGAAGAACAGCAGTATTTGTTATTGTGCAAAGGTGCCGTGATCACATCTGAAATTTGGTGATCACATCCAAAATTTGAAAAGGAGAACTACAGAAAGATATAGATCTTTCCCTTAATAAAAACTTCCTGTTATATAACAGCATTTTCGATTTTCTACTAAGAAGCTCTAAAATTTGTCCCTATGACATTTCAGCAATTGAGATTACTGAACTGAGGAGCGTATTGTGACATGAGTAAGCCCTGAAACAGCACGTCAGCGAACATTAATTGAACACTAAGAAGCTTCAGTGAAAGTAAGACTTCTGGAGATCAGTGCCTCAGCTGATAAGGCACCAGAGCAAGTTTGCCAGAGTATGTAATAGTACTATAACCAGGTCATACCATACATCTGCTGCTTTCCAGCAGGATGTCACAAAGCAATACACTCAAAGAATTTTATAAAACTGCTTTTAGCATTTACTACTTGCACAGAATGTCTGTGTATTCATCTCTGCTCACATGGCAGATACACCCATCTTTTAATATGTGGCCGCGCTTAAAATAGTCCCAGGAATTTGGGTTCATATATGTACAGAATAAAATGCTCACCTATATTCACATACACACAGATAATCTGTGCAACAGTTATTTGCCTGCCTGTTGTACAGATGTGTATCTAAATCTGCCAGAGAAGTTGTCTAAAATTCACCATATCTAATACTCCTGAACAGCCCAAGTTCCAGCCACAGCAGCTGCCCACCTGCACGTTCATTTATACTGTGGCAGCAGAAGGAAGGTGTCGGATCTATGGTATCTCATTTTAGAAAACCTAAAAACTAAGATGAACATAAGACAAAAAAGCATTAACTTAGGGAAAACAGAACATGAGCCTTCTTGGTGACTATTTGAGCACATGCTCTCTTCTTGCACAAAGCCTGAAGAGGAGTAGCTAAGAAAAAATTTTCACATTGGTGACTCAGTCTGCTCCCTGTATATCTCTATCCTGAAAGACGTTCAGTAAGTGTCCAAAATCTTTGGGACCTTCCATGAGGGCCACTTCATAGTACTCCATTTTGTGAATTTAAAACAAACAAACAAACAAAAAAACAAAACCCACACAGTTAAGAAAAAAGCTCTTCTTCCTCCACCACAGCAGCTTCCATAACTCTGAGGTTTCCCTCAGAAAATCTCAGAGATACTCACACTGGGACCTAAAACCAATACAGGATTGGGTGTTCAAGCAGCTGCCTGTCTCAGCTCATTTCACAGTCGGTAAGAACTGCCTAACTGGCCAAGAACCCCTTATACCAAAGCTCAGATTGTGCTCAGCTTTGAAAATCACTTTTTCCATTCAACTGCCAAAAGTGAAAGACTGTTTCACATAACAAGACATTGTTTTAGTATTAATGATAAGTATAAGTTATAGTATTAATGATAATCTATAAATCAATGACCCTTTTCCACACAGAGATGTCCTTCCCTCATAATAATGCCATGACAGAGAAATCAGAAAGGGATCCTGTGATTCAAATAACCTTGATGTGTCCTTAAAAGCTCATGAGCTGTGCAGCCAAGCATACTTTCATTAGATTCTGAACCCAAAGGCACTGTAGTCCTCACTGTTTCCTGGTTTTAACAGTGCACACTTACTGCAAGACGGTATCATTTGCACATCTCTCCCCATTTTCCCGAGTCCCCAAACTACTTAGAAAAATCATAGGACTATACTATTGTAACTTACAAATTTGTTAAGGAAGTGAAAGGAAGAGCTCTTGCAGACCAAAAACTTGTAAATAGGTATAACAGGTACATTTTCCCAAGCTATCATCTACAACATCATAAACTGACATGGCTGCTGAAAGCACCAGCCTCCTGTTTCTCCATCTCCCATTTCCACATGCATGTCATTTCCAACCTAGGGCTGGCATAAGCATTTATACAGCTGCATAATGAACCAGATCATGGTGTTTAGCAGACTTGAAAGAAACTCAGCCAAAAAAAGCCTGCAGTGGTTTCCATTGAGACCAAGATCCCCAGCCTGGTTTGCTGCGTTGTTGCACTAGCTCTCACACTTGCACATGGAGCATTAGTGCTGCAGCTAATGTGAGCACAACCGTGTCTCTTGAAAACATTGCCAACAAAGTAGAATCCATCAAACACATTTTGAGAAAGCATCCAAGCCTTTACAATGTTGGTATATATACATACAGGCGGCACAAAACGCAATTTATGCAAAGCTGAATACTTATTCATACTTATCCTAGTATTCATCTTAAGCACAGCAGATTATCACAAGCAAGACAAGTGAAACGTAATAAGTTTGTGATTTTATCAGGTTTATATCAGGTTAAAAAAAAAAAAACCAACCAAATTTGAAAATTGCAACACCCACATTTGTATGGTTATATAATTCTGTACTCTTAGAAAATTATATATTTTCAAGCTTTTAAACATGAGAACTCCTCTTTTGCCTAGAAGTATGTAGTAGTATTTTACACGAGTTAGCACACCACATAAATGGATAAGTAGTTTATCATCTCACTCTAATTCAAAATATACTGCAAATATTGCAAAAGAAGGTACAATCAGTGCTTTTTATACCAAGAAAATAGTGAAGACAATGTCAACATGCCCTAAAAACTCTTATTTTTTTAAGTAGTCCGATGAAGAGCAACACAGATAGGCAACAGCAGGAGCTAAGTGTTCTAGCTCCTCTCATTAGGATTTGAATGTGCATTAGGAAGTTGGGGGAAAAGTACAATCAAGTTTAAAAGCTAAAGACATTCTATGCAAATACAAAGCAGCTCACATTTGTTAATAAATCTGATTCACTACCCCCAAATTCTTTACTGCTATTATGAAATTATTCCAGAATTAACATTTTCACCTACCTCTTTAGTGCAATCCTTGTGAGAGCAGCAACAACAGTGGGAATTAACAATTACAAATACGGGACCGACCTCTCTTTTTGTAAAATCCATCAGGAAAAGAGAGCCTTGCACACCACAGTTAGTCGGGTGCTGGTTTCCGATGGGAATCCCTCAAGCTGTGGACTTAACGCACAGCAGAAGGAAAGCAGACATCGAAGCTAGAAGGGAGCATTGTTTTTTCTTTGACGCCTCCTGTACTCTTCCAAGTGCAGTTCATGAGGCTGCAGAGATTCAAGCTTAATATCTGCTTTTGTCACCCAAATTCTGAATAGAAAGAACGACTATAAGCAAGAGGTGAGCTCGTCCTTTCCAGCCTGTCCAGTTGGTTGCAAGGAGGAGGAAGAGAAGGCAGCAGAGGGAGACTTTACTTCCTACTTGTCTCCGCCTCCCTGTTGAGCTGCTCTGCCTATTCTCCACCTGTTTTCTGCCATAGTTTAAGGCTGCACGCAGGAACATCGCCCAGTTCCCCCCTCAGCTGTGGAATGGGTTGATCAGTAGGTTGTTCTCACCTAACATTGCTTGCACTACTTTAGTACTGTGAAGACAGCTGCTGTTTCTCCTCTTCTTTCCATGGAGCTAAACAAGCATAATTACATCTATTAACTTTAATTTAATCCTACAAAAGCACAAACCTGCACAAAGATAACACAGAATAGCCCATTTCCTCAGTCGAATTCTGCAACCATTGGTAGCATTATCAACTGTTTTATAAGTGGGAATAGGTATTGAAGGTGATGTTCAATCTGCTGGACAAAGATAGAAAGCTGCATCATTGCCTCTTTTACATCACTTGCATGAAAAAGTCTGCAGTGGTATTTCCTACCAATTCCTGCCATGCTCCAAACCTAACATGAAGTCTTTATTTTTTTCCCCTTCGTGTCTAGTTTTAAACAGCTACTGTAGAACTTGCTTACTAATAAAATGAGTTGTTCAGAGTTTCTTTCGGAAGGACATACAGAGTAAAGGTGAGAAAGCTCATACATAGCCTTCAAATGCAAAGCGAACAAATCTTAATGGACTAATGAGGAAAATTTTAAATTGAATTTTATTGCAGTTCATCAAGAACGCTTTTCTGTTCCTCAAAATAGCAGACTTAGTTCCTCAAGTACACCAAAATCATACCAACGTTGTTACACCATGCAACACCAACACTGTAAAGTAACACTTTTTGATCCTTCACTGGACATTTTAGAAATCCCTTCCACTAGCTGCAGGGAAACCTGAGAGGTGTCAAGGGACAAGAGGTCCTTAGAGATACTAATATGTTGAGCGGCCTTCCAACAGCTTAGCTAGAAATGTTATACCCCAGCATCAATTAACTGTTGTTGATCACCACTGTTTTATCTGCTTATTGTCATTTTCAATAAAGCATGTTGGCATTTCACTTGGCATAGCTTATAATTTTTTGTCACCATTACAGTTCCACTCAAACCCAATAGACACTGTGTAGCCAAAGCAAATGTCCTTTCCAGGAATAGCATCTAACATTAAGCACACCTGATTAAGGCTGCACTGTACTTTTCTGGGGTGCACCGCATAAAATATAAAGAATATTTGAAGTGTTTTGACTTTTACTACGCGCACAGTGTACATGTCTCAGTATAACCATGCTTGCTCGACTCTTTGCAGTAGTGCTTTAACTGCAGACCTCGGGAGGAATTCTACCGTAAATGATTAATCGTCTCAAATAAAACGTTCAAACTTTGCAGTCCAGAGGCTAATACAATCAGTAGCAAAGTCAGATCTCACAAACAAAGTAATTATAGTCTCCACATTTTTCTAAGTTGTTACTATGCTAGTTTGAGCCGGACCCAAGCTGCCACAAACCATTAATTCTATGCAACTAGATGAAGCATATGATTCCAGTGGAAAACAATCCAGGAATCCTACCTCCTTCCATAGTCTCTGAGAAGCCTCCAGGCAATAGCTTATACAGCATTTAAATTGGTTTACCTCACGATCTTCTAAAGGTCACCACTTGCTATTAGTTACTCACCCAGCCCTTAAAACCTACAAGTTTAACTATTTCACCCCCTTTTCCATATTTTATCCCAATCCTGTTGTCTAGAAACACTCCTTCAGATTTAGTTCTTTCCTTATTTCACACAGAGTATACCTATATCCTAATTCTTATCCTAACTCAAACGAATACCGACATATCTATTAGGAAAAGGAAGATCCCACTCTGCGTTTACTCAGGTAAAAGAGATATGGGTTGCCTACAGAAGCTATATTTTACTGTTCTTGTTAAACAAGACATTATAAAACTTGAGGCAGCAGAAAAAAATTTAAAATGATACTGCACAGTTAACTGAAGTGAAAACTGAGCTTCTGATGATGGTATTTCCAAAGTAATTAATTACGGACAATTGATAATTCTGTCAAGAATGAAATCTGTAAATCCTGCAGAATAAGCTCTGCACAAGATCAATATCCTAGCAGAGTAAATAGCATTACTGCAATACAAGCAATAGGAGTAGACAATGGCTTTCAATGGGCTAGAGTTAGCTCACAAGGCACTATTTAGACCACTGTCTCAGGACAGTTCTGCTCTCTTATGAAGAAAAGGAACGACTGCACATTTTGAACCTGATACCTTTTGAACTTGACTAATCTACCACCACCCAGACCAAAATTCCTCTCTCAACTATTTAAGAAAGCTCTGCATCACTGAAATAGCTCAACCAGTCTGTCTGCAGTCACTAGAAGCTAGAGATATGACATCCATCTCCTATTATACTGGTGTGCAAGTAATTTAAGTCTTGTGATTCTTAAATTTCTCCGAATCAGCTGTCTTCAACACTTGCTACTGATAAATGCGCACACCCAGATTCACACTCAGTTATGAAGACAATGGAGGCAATGCAGTGTTTATACAGGCTTGATGGCTATAATGTGACTGACCAGCTTAGAAATTTTCTTTATTTGAGAGTGCATGGTGAAATGAATTTCACCATGCACTCTCAAATAATGAAAATCCTTGAACCGAGGTTGCTTAAGAGAAATGTCTAGTTATTAGCATGAGAGAATCTTTAGTACAAAGAACAGAACATATTCCTCATCTGACTGTTTATCACTTCTTGCTGTCATCTCCACACCCATCCACAATTAATCTCCAAAGCCGCCAGAGACTCAATGTTGTGTTTTTACTTAAATCCAAGGAATTTAGCATTAAAACTTTACAAGTCTGTGCATGTGAAGACTATCCCATTAACAAAGCTCATTTAAGAACTTGAACAAAGACCAGTCTTACCCTAGAGAAATCACTACCTGTGTTCCTTTCCAAAACCATCCTATCTGTGATAATATTGAAGGGTATCTTACACTACCTTACAGTCACCACCACGTTGACTAGTTTCCTGGCCTATGTGCAATTTCTCTGTTCATTAGTGCCTCCAGGTTAGAAAAAACACCAACTTATTTCAAAAGTCAGAAGAATCTGGAGCTGAGCACGTTTTAGTTTAAAAGTAGATGAACTAATGATCGCGCCTCCTGTAACTGCAGCATTCCTCTCTAAGGAACAGAAGAAATTACACAATCCCTAGAAGAGGTGACTTAGTAATCGAAAGGCAGAATGCAATTCCTTAGTGCATAGCTGTCAAACGATATAGCTGCATGGTAAAATGGGCCTTATTAACAAAGACACACAATGATGATACAAGTGAAACAACAGTAAAGTCTGAGTAGATGAGAAGGCTGGGCACAGCTAGAATCGTAACGGTTGGAAAAGACCACTAAGATCATCTAGTCTAACTGTCAACCCATCACTACCATGCCCACTAATCACGTCCTTCAGTGCCATATCTATCCTCTTCTTGAAAACCTTCAGGAACGGTGACTCCATCACCTCCCTAACGCTTTGAAGCAGGAGTACGGCCTCTGTCAACTGAACAAGAACATGCAATGGTGAGAATTTCAAGCTAGCTGAATGGCCCGTCGTTTTGTTGGGATTTCAGCTCAGAAATGGCTTTCAAGAGAATGGCAAAATGCCTAGACACACATCTCGGTGCTATAAATATAGAAATGCCACAGTGACACAATGTTAAAAACAAAAACGTCTCTTCTATTTTCAGTATGGAAAATGTATTTTTGAAAAAAATCGTATCATATTAGTTGCATTCTCTGCTTTAATTAGCTACCAATCTGACAGATAATCATCATCTAACACTCATTCTAAAATCTGAGTACATCAATAGTAATTCTAAGTCCACAGATTAGGTCCACTGAACTTGGAACTGAATTAAAAAGAACAATCCAACATTACGTCTTTTTCATGGGCCATAAAAACACATTTGCTACCAATATGAACACTTAGAATACCTACTGAACGAACATAAACCTGTGTTTTTGGCCAAGGATAACATTGCAAACTGCAAAAAATAGCACACAATGCAACAAAAGTCACTATCTCTTTCATTTTCTGACTTCCTAGAATAGAAGTAAAAGACTTCTATTCGTGTACCAAAAGATTCAGTTTCAGATGAGGGTCCTAAAAATATTCCTGCTATGCACAGAAATCTGATAGTGGTAAAAGGTGGTATGATAGAACCATCTCAGAATGATATTTACCTTAATAAGTCAAAAGCTCAGTACTAGAAAGCTCAAAATACCTTCACTGGACAGAGAAACAACTGTCTTTTTACCCTTTAGAATAAAAACATAATGCACAATAAACAACACACAAACTTTTAAACTTCTCACACAAACTTTCAAGCTTGGTGTTTCTCCCATCAGAAACAGTGTCCTGGAGAACTAAAGAAGCGATTGTCCCATGTACACAGCATAGAGGTGAGGTGAGACTGCAACTTCAGTATTGTGTTCAGTTTTGGGCCCCTCACTACAAGGATATGGAGTTGTATGAGTGTGTGCAGAGAACAGTGAAGCTGGTGAAGGAGTTACAAGGACTGACTGAGTGAATTGGGGTTGTTCAGTCTGGAGGTGGCTGAGAGGAGACCTCATCCCTCTTTACGATTTCCTGAAAGGAGACTGTAAGCTAGGAGAGCATTGACCTATCTTCCTCAGGTGATAAGCAATAGGATACATGGAAACGGTCGCCAGTTGCACCAGGGAAGGTTTAGACTAGACATTAGGCACAATTTCTGCACAGAAACCATGGTCAGGCACCGGAATGGGCTGTCTAGGAAATAGGGGAATCCCCATCCCTGGAGATATTTAAGAATGGTGTGTGATGGGATGGTAGGCAAGGCTGATGGGAGGACTAAATAATCTTGAAGATCTTTTCCAACCTAGATGATATGAGTCTCTAGTTTTGGAAATTAACTACTGTAAAATTTCATTCAGTTTCAGTAACTCTCACTGTTCTAATATGGGAACAAACAAAAGCATCCAAGTAGGCATACATGCTTGCATGTCACAGCCTGTTCTGGAAACAGCTTTCAGAAACCTTGGAGATAACTCTACAGGGCTTCTGTAGAAATTTGGTGGAGTTCTGGCTTATGAATCACATAACATCTCTAAATAATCGTTTGTTTGTTTGTTTTTAAATTCTCTCCCCCGTCAGCTTCCACAAGACAAAAACATTCCTGAAGTCACCTCATTTCCATGCCAGTGCAACTATATGAATACAGTCGGTAGGACAAGAAATAGCAGCTCACCCATTTTTAACATCGGTACTTCTGACTAGTGGCACCGTGTTGATGAATAACACCAAGGCATCAGTCTCCTCATGGTAACACCTCTATGTTCGTAACAGAAGAGTCACCTTTCCACCGTTTGTTATGTTAAATTCATCTCAGTTAATGTCAGAACTATATGTCCACACAGGACAGTGTTACATATTAGCAACACAATTTTACAGAGTTGATCATTTGGAGTTATTGAACTTGTTTTTTAATATAAATTGTTTACTGAGTATATTGGCATTTCTAGAAAGCTGAATGAGCCTGCATTCCCAAAGCCTGTAATACAACCAAATCTTAGAATTCCACACTGAAAAAATACATTTGAACTTAATTTTCTGGAGCTCAGTTCACAGCTCCTCCCCCATTTTAATTTCTGATTGTTTTAAAATATCTAATTCAAAATTGAGAAACATTTCAAGCTCAGCAGTGAACAATACAGGAAAAACTTTTCACTTCAAAGCACATTTTACAATACCAACACTGACATATTCTGTTGTCTCATCTGTAATCTAGGAACTTGTGTGGCTGAACAGTACAAATGCCTCTTAGGACCAAGTTGTACAAGCGATCTCCTTTTAGGAAGGAGTTCAGTTGAATGAGTCTTTTTTCTCCCAACTTCAGAAACCTACCCTAGCTTTGTATACTGTGTAGCATGCTACATCTCAGTATTTTAGCTGATCCCTGCTGTTTCTCACCTAGATCATTATTTCTTTAAAAAGATGACTATAAACTAACAGCTTCTTAAGACATTAATGTTTCGAGACCTCGTGTTCCTGTTTCATCCCTCTTCCATTTTTGAGCCTATATATTTCTGAACTGATGAGTCAGAGACTGTACTGCTAACCAGGAAGATTCCTCGCTCTTAAAGTGTGCTGTTCAGAATGCTTGCAACTGAGATGAACAGCTATGGGATACAAGTGGTAGAAGCGTACATATTGTTTAATCCATTTAGCGTGATGCTGAGAAATAACATCTGATACAAAAATCATAGATTTTGTGCTTCTGTTTTTTCCCCACTTGATACTTAAGTGCCTGAATTTTCTTCTTGTAACCATGTTGACTGAAAGAATTTTCCCTTTCTTACTCTGTTTACTGTGTTTGATTGAAGGTTCATGGATTTTCAGTATGCACCTTAACAAAAGGCTCTTTGCTTTATTTGTGGGCTCCCTCTCCCTACCTCTCCACTGCCTTTCCCATCCAAGAACTTGGTAGAAAGGGTGTCCATCTATATGAACGAAGCCAAGAAACCAAATTATTTGAGACAAAGGAACAGAGATTTATGTACATTTAACAATTTCCATATTGCTTCCAGAAAGTAAAGTAGGATATTCATAAATATTCACTAGACACAAGTAAAAATGATCACAAGACTAAAAGGTGAAGCATTTATATTTGCTATCCCTTTAGGGAAACAAAAGAGAAGACAGATGGGATGGCTTGCCTGTTTCATCTCTAGTGAAAATAAGGAAAATCAGTTGATTTAGTTTGGTGATTATGATGCCTAACTTTTAAGTCACTAAAGCCACTAATCTAACCTCAAGTGACCAAACTGCAGCACTTAGTGAGTGTCTGGCTTCCAGCCAAGAGAATGACCTTCACTCCAACCAGTAAGCTTTAGTTCCCACAAGTTAGGGAAATTACAGATTTTTAAACCAGTTAGACACTGCCTGGTCTGGTTACTCATTATGTACCTTGTTCCCTCAGGTGTTTTTTTAAGTTCAGTACAACTGAGATGAGAAAAGTTGTACACATTCTGTGGAACATTTCAGTACAGAACATTGTGTTTCGTTTTTTTTTCCAAGTCTAAAATGCAAAATGTTGTTTGTTAGGTTTTTTTTCTTCTCATGCTAAGACTCGGGTAGCAGACATTTCTTTAGAGAAGAGCCTGGACTTCTGGTGAAGGAAAGGGTAAGTCCACAACTTCACTTTGTCCAAGTAAACATGGAGAAAATTAATTTTAGAGAACAAGACCATCAGAAAAACTTAAAAGGTAAGTTGATGTAATGGGAGGGGGCAACAGAAGACTTGTCTGTTCATACACATGCTAGGTTTTCAGTACATTTATAACCAGCGATTGTCTTAACTTGTTTGAAATGAGAATGTTTTTTTTTTTTTTTTTTCTGATAGCGGTATATGTGCATGAATGAGATGAAGCTGCATAGTAAACATCGTTAATTGTTATTCTACCTGTCCCAAGACTAGTCAGTCACTTAGAAAGTGCGAGTCTTAGACATCTAAGTATTAGAGATTGAGCAAATATGCATTTATGAAAATAGTTCCTGTGTTGCAAAAAGCAAGTCTGAAGGAAATGCAGTGTAGAAGTAATCAAATCTGTGAGCTGAGAGCAAATGTAGCAAAAAAAGCTAAAAAAGACAAGCCAGCTTTTGAAGCAACCACATGGATTACATCAGCGGCACCAGAGGCTGAAACAAAGCAGCTGAAGCTAGTGCAGACATCTCCTCATTGCACTGCTTTCCCAAACAGTCTAAATTAAGACATCATACTTAAGATGTTTATTCTACAAATACCTGTATTCATTTAAATACACAAATAGCTCATTTCAAATATTTCTTTTTTAATGCACATTTCAATAACTTGTCAGAAGTCAAAGAAAGAATACCAGTTGACAGACAAAAAATGTCAGACAGAAAAGTCTGAGTTTTATGGAGATAGTACACCGCTTGAGCAAACAATTAAGTAACAGACTTAAGTATCTTGATCACACTTTGTATTGAACTATCTGTGCCGCTTTATAAGGTTTGGACACTGAAATAAATAATAACGAATAATAATCATCATTGTCACAGGAGCAGGCAACACTACCTGAATAGTGCAATTTATTTTCAATTAAAGGCTTAGGTGTTTTTTCTTAGGCCAAGTAAGCAGCAACATGTGCCCGGCTAAAAAGACTTACTGCCTAAATCACAGGGGAGTTCTTGTGTTGTTTTTTTTTTTCTTTCCAAATAAGACATCGCAATTCCTGTGATTAAGTACTAACTACTCATTTATTTAGAACCATTTCCAAAGAACACTATATAGCTTCAAAGAAGAAAATATACTCTTTGTGGAGACCAAGTTGCCACATTATGTTTTGATAAGGAGGGTGCCTACACTCCCTACACAAGCAACAAAACATGCAGGTATTTTCTGAAGAAACTGCTAGTAAAAGGGTCTGGATGGAGTTTGCTGGAAGGTGTCAATACAAAAAAGTAATTATGTTGTGTCAAACTTCTCCCAGCTTCTTTACCGGAATGGTAAAACAAAGGTAAGCCCTAAAAATTGTACAGTTTTTAAACCGAACTTTTACTCAAATCTTTTTACTGAAATAATTCCTCTAATGAAAGTGAGACAGAAAACCAGTTTAAAACCTTGCACTTATTTCTTGTGCCAGGGAAAATTTGGGAACTTTTATTTTTTTTTCCCCTAATAAAAGAGCATGGGGAAATAAATTTCTCAGTGAGAATACAGACAGGATAGACAAACATCCTGGAAACACCGGACTCATCCAGCAGCACCGTTGCTCAGTATGTGAAACAATAATAAGTGGCTGGCCAAACAACATCTCATCACAAGGGCAAACTTCAGATATACTTGCTATCTACATCTTTGCTTACCTAACTACATTCTCTCATCAGAAAACTGCTTCCAGAAAAAAGGAAGACCATAAACAGGTGAGGGAGAACACAACTGAGTATTCTGAGCAATTATGGCAAATACTTTAAGCCAATGCTGCAGTGTCTGGGCACCAGCAAAAGCAATCCTAATCACAAAAGAGTAATATCAGAAAGCAATGCAGAGTCAGGCCATGCTAGAAGAAAAAACAACATATAGACATGACAGGAGAGAAAAAAAAATGCAAGCCAGTCCTGACAGGACACAGTACCTTGGACGTTAAGACACCCACAGGTTTCTGTCCCACACATTAGCTGGGGTCTAAGCTAATAGACCAGTTGTGCTTTTTACTAAGCACACCAGTAGCTAGAAAGGGGTTGAGGGAAATCAATTCATTTAAATATGTATCTCCTGCGCTGCATGACTGCATGTTTCTATTTTGTTGCCTTTAGAAGTTTCAGTGATTTTTATGCTTTCACATCCATGGTCTTTCAATGACAGACTGCCACTAATGTCTTTACTTCTGGTCTTTGTGCATGCCGCTAGATAAAATCATCCTACTGTTGAAGGCATGGCAAGACTAGAGCTCCCACCTCAGAATGTTCCTAAATATTCCTAGGAAAGTAGCAAACTGGAGGGTTGAATTGGAAACACTAAACACCTACCACAAACCACAACCACCTTAGGACCCAAGTTAAAAGGAAATGTGTTGGTAAGTACTGCTGGATCCACTCATACAGGAACCCTTCCAACTCCATTCTAAAGTTGACAGTTCACATGCTGACCTTCTAAACACCGAATTTCTCAACTGGTCCAACCTTTTGTCCACAAATGTAGATACTGAAAAAATTCCTAAAATACCGCTCAAAATGAAAGTAAAAATCTTAAGAGGACAAGAGCAGAAAACTGTAGGGCTCTTTCCATGTTGGTAAAAAGAATATAAAGTGCATTTTATTTCATAACATCATTGTGATGCTCACGTTACAGAAAAAAGTGAATTCTCCATTGTCAGTTAAAAAAGGTTCATGCTTTATTTCTAGATAATGTTGTATTTTCATTGAAAGTCTGCCTTGAAAACTATTCAAGTGTCTGTTTTCAGTTTTGTGGGTTTGTTTGTTTTTAAACACACTGCTTTGCAGCTGTCATAGAATAAAGAAACCCAAATATATCATGATAGCCTTTCATTCTCTGCCTAGAAGCAGAGACATGTACATTCCATTTTGTGGAACACTTCCCTGTTCTTTGCTCCTTCTGCAAACAAGGAAATCTTTTATTTCATATCAAAATGCATTTTAGAGATGCCAAACAGCAGATGAAACAGCAAAAAAAAGTCAACAATAAATTCAATTATTGAAACATCAGCAGCAGAGTGCAGTAAAAGATGTGTTGGACTGAGCACAGCAATACCATTCCATGTTCCTCATCCGTAGTTCGAGTTCAAGAAGTTCAACAGTCAACCAAAAACAGTGCGGAGAAAGAAGTATTCAGGTTTGTCAAAGGTACAACAAACAAGTGGTAAGTAGAACCCCAGTAAGCCTGTAATTAAGTTTCTAATTGCTAAGTATTTTGCAAACCAGGGAAAGGATGCTCCTGGAGATTTCCAAGCCTGGAGACCACCTATTTCAAAAGCTAACTTTCCTCACCAAGGCCCAGTTCCTAGCACATTTTAAGGAATAGGCAGGGTAATTGCATCAGGTGTCTGTTCTGATATAAAACACCTATCCATACTGAAATTATGTTTCCTTGGCTCTGGGCAACATACACAAGCATCGCAAAGGATACCACTAAAACTGTTTTGATAAGCTACTTTGTTTTCTTTCTCTGATCCAGATAGCCAGCAGATCAGAACGTGTAGTTAATCAACTAGATTTTACTCTTGTTCCTTTCGATTTAGAGGATTACAGTTAACTTAACCAACATGCCAAAAAAAAAAAAATGCACGTTAAAAGTTTACTCTAGTTGTTGATAAAAAAGAGGCTCCTCTTTTTTTCTTCCTCCTCCTCCTGTGACTCCCTCACATCCCCCTTCAGAAAAGGGATCATATCCTATTTCACCAAGCCTTCCTTCACAACTCATTGCTTCTAACATAAAGACCCTTTCTTCTCTGTTTGCAGTCAGCAATTATATCTGCCTCTTGCAGCATGAGGCATCAGGAATAAGCATTTATTTTTCCAGACCTAAGCAAATCGTTTGTTATTAAATACTCAAACACTCAAAAAGAATACACACCAGAAGAATAACTGGAATAATACTTTCTCCAATCTGTAGACAGCTGAAAGTCTTTTCCTCCCTTTGCACATGAGCACAGATTCACCAATTTTCTCAAAGTAAGTTCTCCACTCTCCCAAATAGCTAACCTCATTATTCTTTCTCATCAAGTTTCTCTGTTTTAAATCCTACGCAATATCTTCTTGTGTACTGAAGGCACATCAGCACATGCAACATTTTATTGCCGTTCACATATTTTACAGGCTTCTGACCAACCGTTTGGGGTAAGTTGAATTGTTTTACTCACTTCCATCCATACCCCTAAACGCTCTTGCTATCACAAGATATCTTGCTCTTTTGCTAGACTGATAGCCTTAGAACCAGTTAGTGGGGAGGAACTTACACTGGTCACTCGACGGTAGATCTGCGCGGCATTTTGGCACTCAGAATAAGGATACTCAGACGTTGCCATCTCTAGCATACACATCCCAAAAGCATATACATCAACGGATTCATCATATTTCTCCTCATACATCTCGGGGGCCATGAACTCTGGGGTACCTTAAATTAAAAGAACGATTCAGACTCTAAGTGTCTCAAAGCGAGCAGAGGCTGCTGGCGTTACTCACCGCAGGAGGAAGCGGATGGGCAGACCTGTGAGACAAAAGAAAGTGGAGGCAAAAAGAAGAGGGAGGAAACCCTTAGTCACTCTGTTTTATCAAACCACTTTGCGAGTGTTCCATTGCAAGGTCTTTACGGAATAAGAATGGCATGAAAGGGCTGATGTAGTTCTCATTTTATGCATGTTAGTGCGAGTACCAAAACAGACTGAATCAGGCATCAAATGGAGGGAAAGGGGATAAGGAGAAGGGAAAACAGACTAGCCATAGGCTACAAACCAAATACTAAGGAAAGTTAAGACACTTACCTTTTCTCCCTGTAAGAAAGGAGGCACATTAAACCTTGTTTCAAGAATTACCTGACCGCCCTCTACTGCAAAGGAAGTAGTACTGGTAAGAGCCCACAGCTAGTCTCTGTCCTAGCGCTCTCCACCTACTTTTTGAAGTAGAATGGTTCAGGAAAGGCCTTGCAATGAAAAACTCTTTTTGTTAAAAAAAATATCAATCTTCATGATAGAAAATGAAAAGTAATTTTCTGCAAAGGCCACTCACCGGAGCCCTCTTCTTCATATACTTACCTCCTCACCTGCAGTATATTTATAGGCCTACTGCAGATACAGGCATTAGTGAGGAACATCCTACAGTCAAAAATACTTAGAAATACAGAGAGATTGAGTTACAAGCATAGAGCGTGAGATTCAACAAGTCCCATTTAAATAGTTCGCAGAAAATTTTTGCTCAGAGAAGCATCACAGCATCCCCTCTGTAATCAAAGGGACTGCACTGTATGATCAAAGACATAAGTTTGATTCTGTAAATTTAAGCACAGAATTATTTCCTGCAGATACCAGATTCAAGATAGTTTTACAGATCAATGAACAGTCACTTCTGTTTTCACCACACAAAATGAAAAAAGAGAATGCCATTGTAGCCATTTATCCAAAGGCAAGCTATTAGCATACAAAGTGATAATTTTGTAATAATAAATTTGAAGAAAAGGGGAGCACATTTAAAACTTTTTTTTTGGACAATGTGTACTTTTTATCCCTACTATTATTTTGACCTGGTTAAGAAGCAGGAAATATTTCAGCAATCACTTTCAAGAGAGTTCATGGGTATACATTTTTGATCCCATTTGGGTATCTAATATAGGACTGTTGAGCAATATTACATTTTAGCAAGCTTAGACACTGGAAATAAAAGCAGTTTCATTTCTTGAAGCCTACTTGCCCAACTATAAGAACAAAGCTGATAAAACCATTTCTTTAAAAGAATTTACAAGAACTGTACTAGATTTATCAATCCAATAGCTTATTTCCTGAAAATGGTCTTTAGTGCATACACAAGAATAGAGCAAGTACAAAACAATACTTCCCCAATGCATCCTCCTAACTTCATGTAAACCTGCAAGTCCAGTGACTTTCTGATTAAAACATGATAGCCCAGTCCAACTGCAATATATTTTGACTTTCTTTAATACATCTTAGCTTTTATTTGCCAAGTGGAAGAGATTTAATATTAACACCTGGTGACAATTGAAAAAAATGACTGTATAAATTAATGCTTATCTAAATATCAAGATGTTTGATAGTCACCAAAACCCATTTGCATGTTTCTTGAAGAGACGTATAATTCTCACCTTTCATATGTAGTTAAGAATGGTTTTATCAACAATGTTGCACAAAACTGTTGGGCAAGGCAATAGATCTATAGGCTGAAATACTTTAAGTTACTATACAGATATAAAACACATACGCAGAATTTCATCATGTCATCTCATCAGGAACTTCAACTGACCTCAAAAGCAAAGAAATAAAGTCTACACATCTTCAGGCTTAGATCATGTACCTTTGAAACTATACTTCAAAGGAAAGTTCTTAAGGTTCAGACTCCAAAGTATATAAGACCGGCTCATCAGCCTTCTAAACAGCAGAGACTTACCTATCACACTTTTGGCAAAAGAAGCTCGCTTCAGGGTTGCCAGTCCAAGGTCTCCAATCTTGACTGAACCAGTGGGGCCAGTAATGAAGATGTTGTCACATTTTAAGTCTCTATGAATAATGGGAGGAGTGCGTGTGTGTAGAAATTGTAAGCCTTTCAGTATCTGACGACACCAGCTTCGTAGTACTTTGATTTTCATCACTTTAAATCTTTTCAGATACCTAGAGAAAAATAACAGTACATTTAACAGGCTCTAGTGTAAGCCACTTGTATTTCAAAATTAAGTTCTGCTACCAAGTAGCAGATTATGCTGTACCATTTGCTGTTCTGAAGTGAGAAAGCAGTAGCTGAAGAGACTGAGAAATTTTAATTTCATCTGTTTTAAAAAATACCTGTGCGGTTCAAAATTCAAAGAGTTGAAGATGGATCCCCCTCCCAGAAAGAAAAACTGCCCTACAGAAAATCTCTACCTACTTCCTTCTAACCACAAGACTATAGTGCTTAAAGTTAAAAAATAAATCATTAAAATTACTAAATTGAATTATCAAAATATTTAAAAAAATAAATCATCTGCATACCAAGTCAACTTTCAGATAATTAAGCACTCAGCTTGCTAAGTTTCAAGGCACTGCTTCCCCAACAAACAGTTAAGAACGTATGCATTACAAGCCTTTATCTATTTATTTAAGAGAATTACCTCCCCATGCATTTTATCCTATCATTGCTTAAATAGTTAAAATCTTTTCCTTGGTGAACTATTGGGAACAGGGCAGTAAAGCCAAAGATGCTAATAAAGAACAGCCAAGCACAGAGCTCCTGCAGACCATGCAAGAGTTACAAAGTCACTCTACCTTAGTTACCAATGTTATTCCAACCACTTTGACCAAGCATTCCAGATTACACTTTGAACCTACATCAAATTTACTTGTCAAGCAAATCAAAAACTCTCAGAGATCACTTCCCTGGTGCTGTCCCATATAGGATGTGACTGTCTGAATCTGATCTGTTAATACTCACCACGTCAAAACTACAGAGAGGAAAAGATCTTTAAAATGATTATGCTAACAGATTGATGTGTGAAGTACATACACAATATCAGCATCCCTTTGCAGGCAAAACATGGCCCAGTCCTAACTGTTCTAATATCGCTGCTTTCTAAATGTCAAGAGAAAATTCACACAAAAAAATTATTTTCCAGTCTTTGTGACACAAGAATGTGATCTTATTCTACTAAACTTTGATAGATTAAAGACGTCACAAAGTGAATGACCTATGACCTATACAAGTGTTTTCCAGCTGTGTATTCTCACACACCCTCTTCAGGTAGAAGTCTTAGTTTAAAGAAAGAGTTCCTTTCTTCCTTTTTAAAAAGATAGTGCTGAAATGTAGAGAAGGAACTGCTGCAATAGTACACTGCGTACAGCAGTAATTTTATTCCTATGTGGCCAAGGTTACTCAGTTCAAGTCAGGTGAGTTTTATACTGCCACAAGACTGGTGGTAAATTCTGTGACCAGGATGGAGTTCAGCAGCTACATACTTAAAATCAAGGCAGGATCAATTATTCAATGGCAGTGTTCAGTCTTTGGCATACCCATAAGATTACTCGCATCAACACCAGCATGAAAACTCCATAATTAAACTCCTGTTACTTCAATTTCTCCACTTCAAAGAAATATCTGGAAAACAAATTGCTAGCAATAATTCTGCTATGAAAACAAAACTGTAAAAGCAATCAGGACCTAGTTCCAGAAGGAGTCTTGAAACAGAATGTAAAGACGGACGGGGAAAAAGCCAACCCAAGGAAGGAGACAAGCTGAAGGAAGTTCTGGATCACATCAGCTACCACTTGAATTCTTGCTATTGACACAATCCTCATTCATCACTCTTGAGTCTGTTCCAAAGATCACATGGTAGGGGCACTTCAGTTCAGCATCTGGAATCCCTAATTACATTCTTGGTTTCAAATATGCTACTCTACTGCCAGCTTCTCACTGTTAAAGGATCTGGGTCCAACCATTACCCAGCATCCTGCAGTGTTGCTGTAATTTTTCCATAACACTGTCATAAACTAAGTCACATGTCACTTAAGGTAGAAAGTATTTTAAAATGGAAAAATATGTAAATACTTAAGAATACACAGACAGCCCTATTAGCCTATTAGGTTTTAATTTTCCAAGTATTATACATACAGTAACTCAGGTTTGAGAAGACCTCAAGAGGTCTCTAGGCTAAGCTTCCTTTCCACATAAGGTCAGCCAGGAAGCCAGATCAAGTTAATTTGGGCTGTTATCCTGTCAGGTCTTGAGTGTCTCCAAGGAAGGAGACAGCACAGCCACTTGGGGCAACTTGTTCCACTGCCTGACTGTCCCCATTGTCAACAAGTTTCTTATTACATCCAGTCTGAATATTTTTCATTTCAGTTTATGCCTGTTACCTCTAATCCTCCTACCCACCAAGCACCAGCAGAAAGAGTCTATGACTTTTTCATAGGCACTAGAAGACTGCTCTTAGGTCACTCCTAAAGGTTTCCCTTCCTTAGCTCAGTTTTTCCAGCTCATGATCACACAGCAGGTGCTCCAACCCTTAACATCTCGATGACCTCCACTGAACTCACTCCTAGCTGATCAACATCATTCTTCTCTATTTAACAGGGTAGTTGCCAATTAAAGATAGGTACTTGATCTTAGCATAGAATACAAGCAAAGATGAGAAAACAAGGCTTTCCTGATAGTTATCTTCAACAGAGAAAAGTAGGAACTAGAGTTTGATTTTCTGTCTCGCAATTTTGTTTGTTTGGATTTTTTTCTAAACCAGGAAGGCTCACAATCTATCACAGCATCTCACCTCAAGGAGCTGGAAGAAATCCTGCTAAGTTAGCAGAAGCAGTTATGAAGGAACATGTCCTACCAGATCATTAATACTTTCATTTGAAGTGGATCGGGAATACATAATACAATGGCCTTTGGAGACAAAAGTAGAGGCTGAGACTGAAGTCAAAAATTAAGCTGCCATCTTCATTAACAATGTAATTAAGACTTAAAATAGAAAATTCAATTTTTTGCATTACTTTAAGTCTGTTAATATGTAATGTTAGAAAGCAAATTCTTACAATAATTGAGTTGTAGAACTTTTCCATTGGTATGTAGAAGTTCAGGGACTTCTCTTTGTGCAAAACTAAAAATCTTCCCAGGCAGCATTTTAAAAGGATGAGTTCACAGTATTGCATACACAAATACAATAGGACATCGTGAAAAGATACTCTGGGATAACATTACACATCTCACGTTCTGCTTATTTGTTTTTAACATCAAGTGGCAACAACGGCTATGTCTCAGGATGAGGAGGATACCACTTGTTTTAAAAGCAGGTAGTATAAACACACTGGATAAATATGGAAGTAATACTCATTCAAACTCCATATGCTAAAAATAAGTGAGCAGTATGGGAATAGGATATAAATGAAATACATATTGTTATTAAGTTTGGTATTTCAGAAATTTCTTATGCAGTTTAGCTGTCGTGTCTCCAGTGAAGGGCACAAAAATAAACTAAATTACAAACAAAGTACACAACAGTGAAAAAAATAAAGTACATTATTTAAACGATAGCCAATTAAAAAGAATATTAAGCTTTTTTTCCTGGATTAAAAAAAAAAAGACCTTCATACTTCAGAGTACAAAACAATCTCAAGGCTAGTAAATCTTAACTATTTCTTCCTATCAAAACGTTGTCTTATCGTCATCTGCTTTTACTTTATCTTCCTTATGCTACTTCATAACCAAGCATTCCAAACATTAAATCTATGGGGGAAAGAACAGAGTAAGAAAAAGAAGAAGAGTTATATCCAACCCTATACACTACTATGAAAATACATCCCTGTAAATAGATGCATCTGTACAAAGCTGTAAAACCTTCATACTGTTCTAAGTACAGGACATGAAGTAACTGATCTATTACTTTATCTGATATACCTTAAACAATCTCAGAAAAGCCCTTCATGGACACACAGATAAAGTTCAACTTCTTTAATCCTCCAGCCCTATTTCAAGAAAGAAACACATCCCTATAATTACAGTTCAGACTCCCAAGAGCACATTTCTCCTGTTTCAAGCATGTCCATTTGTGGCAATCAACAAACACTGCAAAAAAAAAAAAAACAACCACAAGTAGTTCACAGCCTATTTTAACTAAAGTTCCTACAGTCTATTCACACATTTAGATTTAAATGCTACTCCAAGATTTAAATGGGCACCAAATTAAGACACGACTCACAGATTTTAAGTCATGGCAGCTTTATTTCCAGTAGCTTAACAGCAGCTGGATGCTCCTGAAGAAACTCACATCTCTGCAAGACTTACAGTGTAAGGCAAAAGCATGATTTCAGTTCAACTCCCTCAGCTTTACGTACCACTAGAGGGCCCTCACAGCAGTTTGAATCACTAGTTTCCAACTGGCTTAAAAATAGACCCAGCTTCACTCAATTACTTCACAGGTCAAAACTGTAAATGCTTTCAAGCTTTTTTAAGTTCCTACCTCATTAAGTTTTAACTAAAAAGATGCATTTTGCGGATTTTTTTTTTTTTCCTTTTTACTGATTATTGGTACTGTAGTAACACCCAATGCTTCCCAAACAAGGTGAACCGATTAGTGCATTGAACTCTACAAAATACCTCATGCCAAATGGAAGGAAGCTCGGGAGGAAAATGAAAGGTACAGAAAAGCAACATAATTACTGAGCTCACAAAATTAGAGAGTTCTCCTGCATGTGCTTACTAGGACATCACAATGAAGAACCTGTCAAGTTTGCTAATATAAAGAATGGTCCACTGTACCCTGCAGTGCTAATAAAACTCTCCTTAAAGAATTCCCCTGCAGAAGTTTAGCCCCCAGTAAAAGGTCTCTGTCCTTACCTATTTTGAATTATCGCCTACTTCAAAAGTGCTCTAATTTTGTGATAACGTTCATCAAGTGCTTTGACATGCTAGAATTTACTTACGTTTTTAATGTTCCAGATGTCATGAGTTCTGTCACAAGGACAATACATTTTTTTCCTTTGACTGTGGACTCCCAGGAATCATAGAACCTGACAATATTGGGATGCTGAAGCCCTTTCAGCATCCCAGCTTCCTCTTTAAATCTTTGCCGCTCTGACTTGGATAGCTTCCGATCCTAAAGAAAAAGAAAATAAAGCTTTGTTTTATTTCTTAGAGAAACAGCAAATTGAAAAACAGTTATGTACCATCATTCAACAATAATCAGCATCTTTTAAATGCCATTTTGTTTGCAGTCACTCATGCAGTAACTTCTCTATTTAGAAGATATTCTATCAGCTTTTTTTTTAATTATATTTTTCCTTACAGTATGATTGGGGATTATCTCCTAGTGCTATTTCTTTCATCCCTACTCCAAAGGGATTGCTTGACTTGAAGCAGAAAGGGGACAATGTCCTAAAATACTCATGCATTCAAGGACAGGCAAAAAGGGATCATTTAAAGCACCTATCTCAGATTATAAACACCAATAATCTTGAGCTATTCCTTCAAGCATAGAATCCACACCACTGGTAACAGACTGGACTAATTCTCCATATAGGTGATAAAGCAGAAAACTTAACACGTAGGATGCATTTATAATGGAAGACAAATAAATTTGGGTTGGATTTTTTTTATTAAAAGCATGACCTCATGATTGAGCAAGCTCCCTGTAATCTAGCATCAAGGAAAACAAAGACATAATTCACACTAGAGAGACAGCAAGCTTTTGGCCAGAGACAAGTCATGAAAAAGCTTTCCTGGACAATATTGCTGTACTATCTACCAACAGCCAACTAGCTAATATCTTCAAGATTCTGACCAGCTGACCAGGAGTAAGTTGCAAATATGAAAAGTCTCCTTGCATCTTTCAGCTCTCAGTTTACCAATGCATAGTCACACTAGTTTGGCTGATCAACTGACATAAATCAGATCCACTTGCAGATAGCATTAAAAAGATTTCAAGAGACACTCTAAGCCCAGATTTTTACCATGTTTCTACCAGCTAATTACAAATAACCAGTGCCCTCTGTCAAATCTGAGCAATAATTAAGTCACTCCATTCCACATTTACTTTCCAACTAGACGGCAGTAGAATAAGCACACAGGGTCTACTCAAACTGTTCACAACTGTCCACTAGTCTGTAATTCCTCTTCCTTTGTTAACAGTTAATGTGTTTTCTCAATACTACTCATCCATGTTAATATCTAAACCATCCTCTATTCACATAAGTTATCGACTTTTCCTAGGAGGTCTGGACTACTTCATTTCCAGATGAAGCTCCAATTTTCAGAAGCGTAGAAGTCTTCCAGATCAAGAAGGAGAATAGGTCTGAAATTACTTCAGAGATCAGTGCTTTTAAGTGTCCATCACTTACCATATATATATGGTTGTTTAGAAAAACACCAAATGCTTGAGTGCCGCAAATTAATCAATAGGTGTCAGAAGCGTTCAATCCCACAACTATTTCCCCCTGCAGAAAGCAGTGCTACCACTTCCCCTCACTCCTTCAGAAAGCATACTTGCACAAACGTAAGTTTTGATAGAACGTGCTTGCAGAAACACTAAGAAAACATGTCAATATTCACATCTGCTGAGATCTGGTGGTGTTTTTTGGTTGGTTCTTTTGTTCTTTATTGGATTTCTTTAATATGGAAGTAGCGTTCCCATTTGAGCTGTCTTACAGAGCTAATAGCTTTCTTTACAATATACAGCAGCGCAAGTTCTGTCCAAGACCAATTCGATCCTGACTGTTACAAGCAGTAGTGATGCAGAAAAGCAGTGAGCTGCTGTTAGCACATTGATCAAAAGATCATACACACATGGTTTAAGAATCTCAATACTTTGAACAGAACACACGATCACAATAATCATTCTCACAAAGAAAACGGAGCAGATTATTCCCAGCCTCTCCTCTTTATGAGTATAATTCATCTGTTTAGCTCTATATCCAATTACTATTTATGGTAATTATAAAACACAGGCTGTAACAATTACTCGTTGTATCGCTTAAATTTAGCTATGTAATACAAACACCTGCATCTATTTTTGTCCAAAAA
>PPHD01002265.1:0-29326 GCA_002909625.1 Bambusicola thoracicus | reverse complement strand
GTTTTTTTTTTTTTTTTTTTCCAGTAAAATTAACAAAATTAAATAAATAATCTCAATCAGTGAGGAAAATGTCTTCATGTCTTTGGAGAAGACAGTATCATTTATAAAGCCATACAATATATTAACTTCTGGTTTGCTATAGAGGAATTGTTCCTTGCCTCCAGCTCCTGAATTTACTACAGCTGCCAAACACTTTCAAGCTTCTCAGTCTCAGTCCCAACACAGAAGAAATTCCATAGTGCTGGCAGATCAGATTTCACATCAATATTTTGTTGGGCTACTTGCCAAGGTCTTATAAAAAACATAATTACAAGTGAGACTATTGCAAGTTGTTGCTACTCTATACTCCCCTTCTGTCTAGGCAACTAATATAATAACAGTGGTATGAGATATGAAATCTGCCCAGCTTTAATCTTATTTTCTCTTCAGTTCAACTGGTGAACTGGGAAAGGCTCCAGCTGATGCTAAGGCTGCTGCCACTCAACCACTATAGCGCAGAGTCATTTGAATTTGTACTATTAACTGCATAATCTGTACAGCTAATGAACTAAAATATCCTTTGAAGAAGGAATTTTTTGTCATATGTTTCTTAGCTAGGACAACCGCAGAGGCTCTACAGTTAATCAGGCCTTTACAGTTGCTACTTCATCTTCCTATTGGCACTGCCAAGATCTAATAATTCAAAATTTGCCTGTAAAAGAACAAGTCTATTTCAGTAGTAAGATGTAATTGATTATAAACAGTTTCATACATACACAAAATAGTTGAGGATTGAATGGACTTCTGTAATTCACGTGGTCTTGTGACAGTCATCTTTCCTGCTGAAGGAGAGACACTTGCATTTGGTTGCCCAGGGTGCTGTCCAGATAGGTCTCCATGAAATGAGACTCTGCTGCCTCTCTGGACAATCTGTGCTTGATCACCCTTGAAAAGACAAAGTGTTTGCTGATGTTCAGGAGGACCTTCCTGAATTCCACTTTCTGCCCACTGCCTTTCGTTCTTTTACTGGGCACCACTGTCTTGTGCCTGGCTCCATCCTCTTTGTATCCTTCATTCATGTATTTATATGCATTGATTTATGAAGACATATAAGATTCCCCTGTGCCTTCTCTTCTCCATGCTGAACAGTCCCAACTCTCCGAGCCTGTCCTCATAGGAGACATAATTCCTATTTCTCATTCTTTATGTCACATGTTATCTGTATTATGCACATTAAAAGGTACATTAGCATTTGACATATTTTGGTAGCTGGAGAAAAATGTCTTTCACTACAAGATAAAGAGATACAGCTAAGACTCCTATTACAGAACTCTGATGTCCCTGTTGAAAGCTGTAATGTAAGAGAACAGCTGCCACAATGATTTAATAATGTTTTTTTTTTCCTCCTACTTGCACTGGTAACATTATTTCAGGTGCAACCATGTGTAAAGGTCCAAATTTAACAGCTGAACGTGTATAGGAGGTGAACTCTGAAGTATGATGGAAGGAAGTAAAACTGAAGTTAAGTCCTACGGTTACTTCAAGGATACCAGATAGTTTTATACTGATTTTATTCTAGGGTAAAAGAAAAAAAAATAACTTTATTCTGCTCACAGGGTACTATAAAAAAAAGTAATATTAATGGGGAAAGAACATTTTTACAGCCTTTCATTGTGGTATGAAGCAGCTATTGAAAACAACTCCATTGCTGTTATTGTTGAAGTACTGTACAGGGTAAGAATATTTCTCTTTTCCTCTTTGGTTCACCAGTTAAACATATGCATACAAGACTTGATAATGCTTAAAATTTTCATCAGTGGCTCTGGATGATAAGTGCTTACTCAGAGACGGTTGGTTTCCACGAGGAATAGAATAGAATACCAGTTTGAATGGACCTACAAAGATGATCAGGTCTGTCAAACAACATTGAGGGTGAATCAAGTTATAATACATCATTAGGAGTTTTATACAAATGCTACTTAAGCATGGTCAGGTACATGGCATCAATCTATAGGAAGCCTGTTCCAGTGCTTTATTACAACAGCTGCTCAGAAAGTAATGCCTCCTTTTTTATCATGTTCACATATGACTTCAAAGGTGGCAGTTATTTGTATGGCAGTAGATGTTGAACCTTCCCACATTTTGTTACCACAGATGGTGAAATGGTGTCTGACATGGAAATGCATGTGAAGCAAAACTGTGTAGTTTAATTCCTCCATGCAGAAAAAAATGGCATCCATTAAAAATCATTGATGCTTGCTGAACATTCATGGAGACCAAACAGCAGATGTAAGCACAGTGAGGCAGTGGATAGTGCATTTTGGTAGTGATGACAGCAGCACTGATGGCACCTCCACTGGTGTACGTTTTTATGAGCACAGCATGCAGGCTCGTGTTTATCACTGGCAAAAATGCATAGCTAATTCTTGTTAAAAACTACATCTATTACATTCCCTTCGTCTACTAGGTGGATGATCATATGAGATAGGGATATTGAGTGGGTGAGACAGGAATCTGCTTTTATGAACTCGTATTAGCTGGGCCTGATGTCTACTTCATCTTTAAGTGCCTTTCATTAGCATCCAGGATAATTTCCATAGTTGTACTGGGCACTGAAGGTAAACTCACAGATCTGTATTTTCCAGTAGACTGGGATAACTTTGGGTAGCTTCTAGTCATTAAGGACTTCCCCAGACTCCCAAGACCTTTGTTAGGTAATTGAGAAGGGTCCTGGTGTAACATCCACTAACAGCAGCCCCAATAGGCTTACAAACATTCAACAAATACAGCTGATTTTTTACAGTTTTGATGTCAAAAAATAGAAAGTTGCTGTTTCCCCAGTCATGGTCCTCCAACCTGCAGGACTATGCAACCCATGGCCTATGATTAACATTAAAAACTAAAGGAAAAAAAGACATTAAATGCCCTGAACCCCTTCATCATCTCTAGCTGCCAATTGACCAGTTTCAACTTGTAGTAGTACAATATTTTTCTTGGTCCTCCTCCTGTTATTAACTTACTTCAAAAAGCACCCTTTTTTGTTATGTTATCTTCAAGGTTACTGGCAGGTCTCAACTCCAGCTGAGCTTTGGCCTTTTCTGATTTCTTCCTGCAAATGTGAACTGCAATTCTGTAATTCTCCTGTGTGGCTTAACCCTGCTTAGAGAGATCACATGCTTTCTTTTTCTACTTGAGTTCCACAATGAGTCCCAGGTCTCGGCAGAAGCCAAACTGGACTTCTGCCCTTCTATAAAGGGAAAAACTGGGCACTTTTCATGTAGCTAATGACAGATCTGCATGGGTCTTTCTGTATGCACTACTGTGTCACTGATACTGTATCTGCCAAAGTGGCACTGAAGTTTAACAAAGGCTTTTCGAGGAGCATTGGAATATTACAACCATTTGATATAACATCTCCTGAGTTCCATCTCTAGTGTTCACGTTTCTACTGTTTGTATCTTTGTAATCTTTGTAACTTCATATTCAACTCTGAAAGGGACATATTTCATCTCCATAAAAATACAGTGGTGCCATATACGTATTTTTGAAATCTGCAAGCAAACATGAGGGAAATGCTTACTAAATTTTCTAGGGAATTTGGAGAAAAAAATATCAAGGAGGAAATACAATTCAGTAGTACTGTGTTATCTCACTGCTTGGCCAAGATAACCAGCTAATTGATGTTGGCTAACTGTTAGATTACTAGTTAAGGGCTATTGATCATTTTACCTTCATCTGTGTTGAAGTTAAAATCTGCCATCACCTACAGCTGATGGTAGCAATGCTTGGATTAGATTTTTAAGTGATTTTCCTTATTCCATGCAGTAGAAATAATTACAATGCAAAATGATTTGTAAGTTTGCTTTATAATTTTCAGTACTGCATAACAAAAATAAATGTTACATAATTTTATATACACAGAAAATGAACAAAAAGTAGATACGAACTGTAGAGCTGAAATATAGTTTCAGGACTCTTTTGACTCCATTACTCATATGTTCAAGACATTTATGCAAGCACCAGTAGCTTAGCATGACATTGCTGACTCGTAACTGAACAACTTAGATTTTACTAAGAGTATTAAATGTGTGGTTCGGTATTTCTTACATTTAATTTCAACTACAATTCTCTTGCTCTTTCTTCCCCTTCAGTTTTTTAACTTTTTACAAAATTCAGTTTGTAAGAAGTATATTTACACCTCACCTATTACTGTATGAGTTTGAGTAATGCTCAAATACTTCTCAAGAATTTTACTTTCTATCAGCAAATTTGTGTCAATTTGATCTTGGGGATCAAAAAAGATATTTTATTCAGATTCACAGTTTACGATGCCTCTTTGAATCCAAATTATTTAGCTATACAATAAACTTGGCAACTTGGTAGAGCCTGGTTTATAGCATGACCAGAAATTGCCTTTATTGAGCAGTTTTTCTACCTAACATTACATCTACTAAGACAACCCTGGGTTGTTGATGTCTGTTATGAATAAGCACTCAGTTTTCAATTTCTCTGGTGTAGCTAAGCTTCCAAGGGACAAAAATGCTAAGAACCCCTCTGAAGGATGAAAGAAGGACCATACTCAAATTATTCTTTTAATCAGGGCCTGCAGAATGATTTCATGTCGTTAGTATTCCATTCCATTCCATTCCATTCCATTCCATTCCATTCCATTCCATTCCATTCCATTCTATTCCATTCTATTCTATTCCATTCTATTCTATTCTATTCTATTCTATTCTATTCTATTCTATTCTATTCTATTCTATTCTGTTCTGTTCTGTTCTGTTCTGTTCTGTTCTGTTCTGTTCTGTTGTTCTTCTCTGTTCATAATCCATGGTCTACTTCTGTGCTCCTCTTTACACTTCAGGCCTACGGTACTCAGGTTTAAAATCTCTAAAGGTGTCTACATGATACATACATGATTTATTTATTTAACTCATCTTCCCTGTGCAGTGACAGGGCAACAGTGAGGAGGAAGAGTATGAGGAGCTTAAATTGCTTCCACTTCCCCTTTTCTATGTTTTCACTACTTTCTCCAGTGGTAGCAAATGTTTGGGACACCAGGTTTCCTTCTAATCATCAGTTCTTCCTTTAGGCCTTATTTGAGGGTGGCAGTGAGATGTCACAGATTCACCACAGTTGTTCTTTAGGGTGGCACTTGATTGACTTGGACACAGTTTGGAAAAGAAATCCTATTACTTAATAAAATGTGAACAACAAAACCATATTTTGCTTACAATATGACATAGAGCTCCATTTTTTAGATACTAAGTGAAAGATCATAATTTTGAGTGCAAGGAAGGGGACAAATTTAAAGAGTTTGGAGGAGAAAAAGGTGAATCTTTTATCAATCAAGGAAACTAGAGTAACTAGAGTTACTCCTGTACAATGGAGTGCAACTACAGATAATCATTCCAATTTAAGATGAAAAGATGGTAATAATTAAGAAAATGTCAGAAATAAAGAGTTATAATGCTTTCTTTTTAAATAGCTATGTATTTAATGGTACCTGACTACTTAAAAATTTATTAGAAGTTCTCAGGGCCTGCTCAGCCATCCAGAACAGCTGAGGAGCTGATGGAAAGTAAGTCTTTTCCCCCAGTGCACACTCTGCAAGATGAAGAAACACTGAACAGATGAAGTGTGGAAAGGAAACTATTTTGATGATGGCAATTATTAATGACACTTTTGACTGTGTCAGGAATTCAAATACTACTATCATGGGCAATAAGTGGCTTAGAAGAGCAGAAGTGTTAGAGAAGCACATTGAGCTGCTCTTGGGATCAATCAAGAAGGGCTCATGGGCTAGAAATAGAGAACAATCGGAAAAGAAGAGAAAACAAAACTTAGGAAGCTTAGGAAAAAATACTTTCTTCAAAGATACAGCAATGTTTTCCAAAGAGTGGGGCCAGATCATATTTCCCTTTTCACTTTTCATAAAACTGCCATCCTTATATTTACTCCATCCCCACAGAGACATGAATTTCCTGTTCTCTCTTCTCTGTCTTGCTCTCAGTATTACAGCCTTCTCTTTCCTTAGCTACTCAAGGAACTATAAAATACAGATTAAGGAAAAGGAGGAAAAGAGAATCCAGAGGTTGGATAAGGGTACCACCTTCAAGCGACTTGTCTTACCATATAACTTACAGTAAAAGAGAAAAATACAGGACAGGAAAAACTGAGTTAAGACATTCTGGATTTCCTCCTTCACTAATGTTGGGAAATATTTCTAGCACCTTGTACAGTATGCTTGGATTGAACTTGGCTATTAAAATAAAGGGCTAGAGAGCTTAATGTTGCTAGAAAATTAAATGTTAAAATGAGTCCCATGAATAAAATGCACAGCCTGTACTATCATGAATAAGCATAAAATTAAACATGTACTCCATTCATCTCACCTCTTCTGTGATAGCAGGGGGTACATTACCAAAGCTGTCTCACAACGTAAGCAAGCAATTACTTCTCGTACAGTAAATACTTTTGTTTTGCAAACATAGCATAGCTCTCAAGCTAGAGAACTCTCAGCCTTCTTTAGGCCTAGAGCTAATGAAGAAAATATGTATTTCTTTTAAGTCATATTAATCTGTAGTTTTTTCTTTTAATCTTTAGTCTCACAGTAATTTCTGTTTCTGTTTTGTAGAATAAATCCTATCATACCTTCTAAATTACTAAATCAATACTGGTTTCATCTCACTAAAATCTAGTGGAGAACAGGCTCCCTGTTTTGATCTTAAAGCTGTAGCACTTCTAGGTTTCTATGTCTCATAAGTAAATTAGCATAGTAATGCAGATAAATGATGATTTGTGCTGAACTTCATAATTTGTAATATCCTCATCCAAACTAAAATTTCTAAGTATGCATGGGCTACCAGAGATTTTGCACACATTGTCAGATCTCTTAATTCTTATTCTGCTTATGATTTAAAGTCAGATTGACACTATTTTCTGTCTATTTAGAAGTAATTCAACATTGACTTCTTCATGTAGGGTAGGTACTACAGAATTACATTTTATTATAATTCACTTTGTTACTTAATTCCTCATTACTCAAGTGCTACTTATATGTTCTGTAGTTAATTTTCAAGATCATCTTTCAGGCTGTTAATTTTAGAAAAAAAATAAACAGATCAGACTAAGGCTTTGGGTTTCTTAGATAAAGTAACAAATGAAAAGTAAACGTGTAAGAAAATTAAGCTGTGAAAGAGCTTATGTATTAATAATTATGTAAATAATTGCATAGCAAAGTTTGAAGAATAAGGATTTATTTTCATAAACCTTGGATTCCTATTTATATCCTTTTATACTCATTTCATATTTGACATACTAATACTCAGAAGAGAATAGATCATTACTTATAATACTAATCAAAAAACAATTGCACTTTTCAAATTCTTGAAATCATCAGCTTTCATCTTCCAGAGTATTCTCCTCTTTTCTCCATCAACTAAGCTGATGCACAGAGCATTTTCTGACATTGATTGATTTGCCTGTGCAATGTAGGTGCGTGTACTTAAAGCACAGCACCCAGGGTCCTGACACTGGGGTTCTGCTCCCTCTTCCTGCCTGTGCAGCTTCTGGTAAATCACTTTGTCTTTGTATTTATATCTATGTAATGCTCACAGTAGTGCGGCACTGTGCCTAAAAGGTCACTGCAATGCATCAAATCTTTTTTTCATGGTGAGGGAACACCAAAGAAACATGAATGAAAAAACACTCACAGTCTTTTTGGTCAGTCATGCTACAGTCAAGAACATACAGATACAAGTATATAAAACAGAAACACTTTATCTTTCTGAACATTACAATTATTTGAATCAAATCATTTCTAAGGATTCCACGCTGAGGTTGACATCTGAAACCTGGTCACACACGTATTGCACACACATGCTCAAACATAAAGACCAACTGTAGGTTAGTCTGACTCATGTTCTCAGACGAGAGCAAGGACATGCATAGCGAGTATGAAAGACCTTTCAGGAGCTTCAGATGGAAAAACCAAATGCCTCATACAACCTTGTTTAGTACAGACATGAAAAGTATTAGCCAATATAGGGCTTTTTATTGGTAGAAGGAGACCTCATAAACAGCAGGTGCAAGAAACAGATGCCTCTGCATGCATAATACTAAACGAAAAAGAGACTGTAAAGCAAACTGAAGTAATTTTCTTGCTTATTTGTTTCTCTGTTTGATTTTGGTTGTGTTTGTTGTTGTTGTTGTTTGTTTGGTTGGTTTGTTTTTTTTTTTGTTTTTTTTTATTTACTTTTGATCATTGTGACCATTGTGTATACACTGCAATGCTGAACTATGTCACTACTCAGCAATTAATTTCCGAGTGATTAGCATGATGTACTGTTAAAAAGAGTACTGTCATAATTTTATTAAGATTATGTTTGAAATTTGCTTTAACTCCTTTCTAGCCATTCAGCCATTACCAGAAAATAAATATATATATTTTAAAGAAAAAGATGTGAGAACTCTGAACCTCACATAACAACTGATGACATGAAATTCTTGAAATAATACCACTACCCCTAAATAACACAAATATTTCAAATAGAATTTTATGTAATTAGCAAACAGTAAATACTCTGTTAAAAAAATAATCTATTATTTTCTCTATTTCAAATGATTCAGCAAAAACTGAGAATACATAGAGTATGTCACCTCAACATAAATGCGCATGTAACATAGGTCTAGATCAGCCAGCTTACAAGGATGATAGTATTAAGATTAATTTTTTAATTATCCCTTTAAAAATATGGTTTTATTACTATCAAAGCAACAAAATAATGATGGTTACAATTGTTTCTCTTAACAAGTATTTTGTAAGCTGAAAAAGTACTTGGATAAATGCAGAGAAACATACATCATTGAAGGATTCTGCCCCGTACCTATCATATAGATCAAACCAGATTCAATAATTTTCACACAAATTGTTTTTTCCAATAAGAAAGTAACTATGATGTGCATGGCTATTACGAAACATTGATGATAAGCAAGCACTGAAAAGATTTTGAACTTATTAGAATTATGAGACTGTGGAAATCTCAGAATCCACTTTCACTCCCATTCTGTTAACATATGGCAGAAAGCCTATTCTTTGTGTGAATACACATGTCTAATGGGTTTCTGAAGTGCATAATATATCACGAACTATAAATAAAACTACGTAATTTCTCTTTTTGTGCAGCACATTATTTAAGATGAAAATAAACAGTCCATTTAATTAATCTCTTTCTTTAGTAATTGAAAATAAATTAATCCAAAATGTATCTGCTTAATTAAAGCAACTTGGACATTTCAATACTCTTCTACGAAGAAAGAAAGCTATGGATCTTTTCAATATTCATTTATTTCTTTTCTTTTCGTCAAAACAGAAGAGTGGCTATTGCTTTAGATCTGAAATAAATTACAAAACATGAAAGTTGAGTTTTAAGAAGTGAGATAAGTTTCTATAATAAAAAATGGTTCACTCTGGTTACTGTCCATTGCAAAAGTGTGCTGTATTCTACTATTAAAATAAATGCCTTTCTCTGTATGCATGCTTTCAAATTTGCTTATTTCATCTCAAAATTTCCTCTACAGGAAAATAACAATGAATTTTATAGAAAATCTGGTTCTTTGTCACAGAAGTGCCATTTCAATTAGGAACCTGCCAATTCTATTGCAGAAGCAGAAGATACATTACTGATGAATTGAATTACTGAAGACCTTAATCTTTTATGTTACTGTACATCAGTCCAGCTTAGAGGACTTTGTTAGTGCATCTGGCAGTTTTTCAGTATATTGAGTAGAATATATCAGCATATAGAACAACACAATTACAGCATGTTTGAGGCCAGTTAGCACCTCTGCAGGTCTCCCAGACCTCCTCTGTTCAAAGCAGGGTCAGCTGCAGCAGGCTATTGAGGAACAGAGTTGGACTGGTTGAGTATCAGAAAGAAAAGAGAATTCACAGTCTTGCTGGATAACATGTGCTAGTGTTTCCACCGTCTTCTCAGTAAAAAGGTTTTCTACTCATGTTTACATAGATTTTCCCATGTTTTGATGTGCGTCCATTGCCTACTGTGTGTCTCTGGTTACCACTGAGATGTCTTCTTTTCACACTCTTGCTCCTTCAGCCTGAGAGCCTTCTCTTCCCTTGGCTAAAAACTCTGCCTAAGCTTCTTAGGATCTGCAGGGCACTTTGTGATAAACTGCTTTTCAGCCATTTAGCCTTCCTTCAGCCTGTGCTGACACATGAGGATTTTTCTCCTCAGGGACCAGACGTGACATTTCCTGTTGCCCCAGTTCTCCAGCCTAATCAGCTCCCTTTGGAGAGTAGCACATCCACGTGGTGTATCAAGCATTCTTCCAGGTTTCATGTCATCAGCAATCTTGCTGAGAGTGCTCATCAGCCAGGTAATTCACAAGAACTTTAAGTATCAATATTTGTGATACCCACCTGTGGGGAACCGCCATGCAAACTGGCCTCCAGATGGACTTTGTGGTGATGGTCACAACTTTTTGGGCTTGGCAGTTCAACCACTTCTCAGGCCACCTCACTGATCAGTTATCTAGCCTGTATGTCATAAGCATGTCAGTATGCAGAAGGCCCTTCTAAAGTTGATACAGACAGCATCCACTGCTCTGCCCTCACCTACTGGGCCGGTTGTCTCATTTAGGAAGGTCATAATTTGTTTCAATATTTCATGTACGGTTTGCCCTCTTTACATCCATGTTGTCTACTTCCAATCACCTTGTCTTTCATGCATTTGGAAGTGGTTTCCAGGTTTATTTACTTCATCATCTTCCCAGAGATTGAATTATGCATCATCAGAATCTAGTTTTCCAGATACTCCGTCTTACACTTCTTCAACATAGAAGTGATTCTTTCTTTCCTCCTTTCCTCAAGAAGTCTCAATCACTGCAACCTCTTGAATAAAACAGAGTGGCCTCACAGTGTGGCCAGTTCCACCAGCACTGTGAGTGGGTCCCATCACTCCACATAAACATGGGAATATTCACTTTACTTAGTATTCCCTAACCTCATCCTCCTCTAATATATAAAAATCTTTCTTGCCCTAGGCTTTCACAGTTGTATCAGGGCTGGATATTCATGAAATCTGTTGTAACCAATAAGGACTAAGGTGAAGCAGACAGTGAAGTGTCTTGTCCCTCTCTGTCTTTTGATACCAAGACCCTTATCTCATTTAGCACTAGGCACAATTTTTCCTTGTCTTCCTTTTCCAGCTTGTAGAAATCTTTGTACTTGTAGAAATCTTTCTCACTTTCCCTTGCCACACCCATTTCCCCATGGGATTTGGCTTTTGTTACCCCTTTCTTGCATGCCAGTGGGATGACATTCAACAAGACCAAGTGCCAGGTCCTACACTTTGGGCACAACAACCAAGCTTGAGGCAGAGTGTCTGGAAGACCATGTAGAGAAAATGGACCTGGGGGTATTTGTTGATGCTCAGCTGAACGTGAGCCAGCAGTGTGCCCAGGTGGCCAAGAAGGCCAATGTCATCCTGGCTTGTATCAGAAATAGTGTTGCCAGAGGGAGCAGGGAAGTAACTGTCCCTCTGTACTCAGCACTGGTGAGGTCACACCTCGAGTACTGTGTTCAGTTTCTGCAAGAAAGACAATGAGGCCCTGGAGCATGTCCAGAGAAGGGCAATGAAACTGGTGAGGGGTCTGGAGCATAAGTCTTATGAGGAGCAACTGAGGGAGCTGGGAGCTAGTCTGAAGAAGAGAAGGCCTAGGGGAGACCTTAGCGCTCTCTATAACAACCTGAAAGGAATTTGTAGTGAGCTGGCGGTTGGCCTCTTCTCTCATGTAACTAGTGATAGGACTAGAGGGAATGGCCTCAAGTTGCAGCAGGAAAGATTCAGGCTGGATGTTAGGAAAAACTACTTTTCTGAAAGAGTGGTCAGGTTCTGGAATGAGCTGCCCAGGGAGGTGGTGGAGTCACTGACCCTGGAGGTGTTCAAGGAACATTTAGATGTTGTATTGAGGGACATGGTTTAGTGGGAACTATTGGTGACAGGTGGACAGTTAGACTAGATGATCCTGTAGGTCGTTTCCAGCCTTGGTGATTCTATGATTTCTATGATATCTTGATGTAGCCTGTACATGCCTCACAGGTCAGCCATCCCAGCTTTTTTCTATTTTCTTTCTATTTTATTAGGAAGATATTAGTTTAAATCAATGACATCCCAGCTAACACATATCACAAAGATTACGCATGTACCATTATATATTAGACATGCATCATTCATGTTTAATTTCTTTATGGAAGTACATTCTGGTTCATTGCAAGTACATTTTATGCTGTGGTTGCTCCTGCTTTGCTTGCTGTACAGCTAGGATAATATTTTAGAATTCCTCATAAAACTGATTAAAACTCACAGAATTATTCTGTTTTCAGAAACATAATTTTAGTTATTTGTTGCTATTGATTTTTAAAGCTGATTAGAGAACATCTGCATTGTATATACTTTTACATTAACATTTATTTTCTCATGCAAGTCTACGTTCAGGAGAAGACTTACTTCAGAAAGGGGGTATTTTTTTTAATTTCCTTTTATCGAAGCAAGTGAATACTTATTTCTGGTGATAACTTTTTAAGTGTTCTGTTAAATCACTGACAAAATTCTGAGAATTCACAGATACAACTTTTAATAATTCCACTAACTTCCTTGATACACAAAGCTAGAAAATAATATCCAGAAAAATATAATTCTAAGCAAAAGAGCATATCTGCAATGTCTCAGCCACTTGCAAAAGAGTTGTCAATGTAAGAAGATATGGATTTAAGATAGAGCATGTGAAAATAGGATGAAGTAAATATATAGTAGGAATACATAATAAAAGACTAAGAAAAAGAGGAAATTGTCTCTCAGTGGAGTTTCCTACTTTGGTTTGTGGTAACAATTCAATCTATTTCAAGTTCTGGGAAAGGTTTTCAAGAGCTTGGGTTTTGAAAGAAGCCAAACCAAATTTTCAGAGTCCTGTCTAGATGCTTATTAATAGAGATAGAGGTTTTGCTGCTTACCACTGTTTGATGTTGGCTGTCGTAAACTGAAATAAGTTTGTATGTGGGTGCAACTAATGGAAGAGGAAAATTGCATTCCCACTGTTAATTAGTCCTATCCACTGAAATATAATATCATATAATTCTCACAATTTTTTGTCATCAAGTCACAACTCCTAATTTTGTAACTGGCTTCTATTATTACTAATGCTCGATTTCTCATGCCCTATTCTATAACATGATTGCCTTTATTCGCATACATTAGAGTAGAACAAGATAGCGCAGCACTGGAAAAACAGCCAGCACTTATCCTCATAGCATGCTGTTACTTAGCTTGTTTCATTTGACCTCCATTTTCTTCACACATTGGACAACTCAATGATTCTGTTTTACACACACTTTCCCAATAAATCAAAACTGATAGTGTCTTCCCAATGGTATTGTTCTAAGTATGAAAATGTATCTAACAGAAGTAAACAAAAAAGCTGTTAGAAGTACCTCAGTGTCATTACTTTAAAAAAAGATAAGGAAGGCTTCCAGAGAAAAAGTCTGTATGCAGAGCAGTATATAAAGATAACACATTCTTGGGCTTTCCCTTCTAATATAGTCAATGAACATTGCCAGTAATTCACTCTGATGGCTGCAAAATCCTGGTTTAGGGAAGAGCAAGCTGCTTCTTTCTCTCTCTTTTTGTTTCTAGCCAGGCCACTCTCATGGAATGAAGCAAAAGAGAATTCCCAGTAGTGCAGAGAAATGAATGGACGTATTGTTCTTGCAGAGGCCTGAATACCTCTGAAATATATCAGAGAATTACCTTGTCATTTTTTTCTTCTTCCTCCTTAAAGTGTTTTGAAATGACTAATACATTACCAAGAAACGGCCCCTTACATCTTGTGCAGACTAATTCTCCAGGGCTCCCATTATGTCGGCAGCCTAAAATGATTAGTTAACAGGGTGTGTTAGCAGCAGTGAGGGGGTGACCAAAGCACCAATAGAAGGGAAAGTAGTGTTTCTGTGGCTTGCCTCCCTCCTATTTTAGTAGCCTGTCAAACATAATTATGCTCCTGTCATCTACACCTACAAGACAGGATTTTAGTTATGATATCTTGCCTGGCATGTAGCTGCTGTTGACAGGTCCTTGTGACCCTGTTCCAAGCAGCCTGACTCTGCGGATGACAGGACCCTGGCCTGGATGCAAGAATTAGCCTTCCTCCACAGAAAAGTCCCTTCTAAAGAAGGAGGATAAAACACCAGGGAAAGGTGGGTCACCTTGTCACCCTGTTGGTTCTTGATGAACTGCTGTGAGGGACTTTGCACACTGAATGTGAACTGCCCATAAAATGGCTGCTGCCCATGGACCAGGCCATGCCTTCAAGCACCATGTTAAAAATCTCTGCACTCCTTGCATCCTCTGACTCAAGAAAATTGTTCTGTGAAACACTCCAGTAAATAAGATGCCAAGAAACCAAAAGGTTTTCCCAGGAGTATTAGAGGGTCACAGTGGTAAGGCTGCAAACATCAGCTGCTCAGACAGGGTGGAAGAAGGATCATCCTTTAATGGGAAGATGTTATATTCAAAGAAAATGATTGTCTCTCTCCCTTCCTGTCTTCATCTGTCAACATTTATAATGCCTCTATGTCTTCTGGAAAGAAAAAAGTACGCTAATACATACATGCTAATTAAAATGCTATCTATGTAATTGTATTTTCTTAGTGCCCTGCTTTGGTCACCACTGTATTTTAAATTAAGTGACTCATTCATTTAGATGACATAGAGACCTCTGATGCCTTGAGAAAAACAAGTATTTTCAGCCTTAAACATTCTCTTTAGAGGTTGAAGAGAAAATTTGTATGTTAATTAAGCAGGAGCACATCTGGGTTTAGAGAAACTAAATGATTTTGCAGGTCACACACTTAAGCATGGAAAAGCCTTGCTTTTACTGATGGCACAAGCATTTCTGACTAGAAGTTGGCAGAAAAGCAGTACAAATTTGATCACTTTACATACCTGTCTTCTCAGCATTTGAGAACTGGGGAGATCTCACAGCCATCTGAAGAGCTACATTCTAGAGAACCTACTTGCAGCAGTTCTCAGTGACTCACAGACTTACAGCACACCACAAACTGAGGGGAAAGAAATCCTGCAGGAATGCCGCAGACCTACAATTATGCATGAGGTCACGAAAACACACCTGATAGAAGGCTTGTATTAGAGTCACACTTCACAATCTCACAGCTCGGATAATGTTGGTATGCAAGAAACTGGGGAGAATTTGGGACATCAGATAACAGAAAGTTAGGTAGATGAGATCAGAAGCACATTCTGAGCTAACGTTTAAAGTTTATTTGAGTTAGATAGATTTTCCTGGAGAAGCTATTGGCTCAAATTCATGGTAATTTGGGATCCATAGACAGTAGTGGGACAGGTTTTTGTAGGAGTACAAAATACCAAAAATAAGCATTGCAGAGACTCCTGTGATGGCACAGCATGACTTGAAAGAACCTGCAAGAACTCCCAAGAGAAAAGGCATGAGATGACAGTGCAGGTGATCCTGAAGAAGAAACAACTTTACACACTGCAATCATTTATTCTTTATATGACAAGACACATGGGGAAATAATTCAGGCACGGCTTAGAATTTATCAAATAAGAATGAGTGAAATTATCTTGCATATTCTTCTGTTAATATCAAATTTACTATACTATGCAAAAGACTTGAAATGTGATAACAATTTCCATACTTTCATAACAGAGCTTGAAATAAATCTTAGTATGTAAATACAGCATTTCTAAAAGTAATTTACACTAACTTGATCCATATATTACTGCAGTTTCAAGGCTAAATATAACACAGGAAATAAAAGAAGAGAATATTTCTGGGGTTATGGCAATTTGAACCTTGATAACCTGAGAATTCTCATAAAGAAAACACAATAAATGTTACTAACATTAGAGTACTCAAGGTGACTGATGTGTTAATATGCTTATTCTGAGTGAATTATCCAAATATTTGAAACTGAACTACAAATCCTATGTGATGGCAAAGATTCATTAAATGTCTCATTATCCCTGTGTCTTTGAAACTACTCCGTGTAGATGCACAGAAAAACAGAAAGTCAAGAAAAAATGATTTGAGTCTTGAAAAGCAGAGAAGGATCTTCCACTCATTTAGAGGAAGTTAAATAAATAATAATAAATAATAAATTAACTTCAAAAAGGATAGCTGGGTTAGCATGGTGGCTTAAACTACACAGCCCATAAAAATTTTGAAATACGCAGAGTTCTGCATAGGATTTCTGTTTGTAGACAAAATCAGTCTTTCTTACAGATAGGTGAATTTGCCTTTCTTCCTAGCTACATAAAAGAGCAAATACTCTCTAAGAAAGAGTAATCTATAGAAGCCTCTCAAATACAACTGACCATGAAGTAAGGTGTTGTCAAGAACTTAGAAACATGGACTGCAAACATGAAAGGATTATTTCATAAACCAAGTGTATTTCTCCTTGCACCTGTTTAATCTTTCAAGACTGTAATGCCAATTCTGGTTTCAACACAACTTTGGCTACAATCCACATGTTGGCCTCAGAGAGAGACTGGTGTTCTCCGGCAATTTTTCATTTGTCTTCTTCACACTAGAGGATCCAGCTGTCTCTATAACACCTAATCAGTAATGAAACACCCCCCCTAGTGCAAAAGCCTATATTTATTAGAAGAGATCCCCAAATACAGTATGATGATGATCTGATCTCTTAGACCCTTGGTTACAATTTTATACAAATGCAGCAAATAACATATTTGAAATTGTTGTTCTTGCAAGTCATGGCATTTACATGAGCGCTGACACTGTGTTAGGACAAGACATTTGTCATATATATACATTTTTTCTTTTAAAACACTGATTTAACCACAAGTAAACCAGGAAAAACTAGAGTAAATAAACCAATGAGTTGATTGCTAAAACAAGTAATTTAAGAGACTATCTAGATAAGTGTTAACACACCTTTTCCAACAGTCAAAATGCAACTAAACTAAGAAAGTCATCTAGATCTTTGGAACTATTATTTCCTCAGTGAAAATCAAAATGATGGTAAGTTGTTCGTCTTATTGTGACTGTAAGTTTAAGGGATTTTTGTCTACTTTGAGAATACTCAGATTTTACACTACACTATTTGTCAAAATGTTATCTGAATGTTTCAAGCAGTCAAACTTCCTTTCTCCTACAGCTTTAATTGTTCCCTATGAAATAATGCTATGGTGAAATAGCATCATTAGTTATTCCAACTCAATTTTCTTAATTTACAGTATTAATGATTTCAAAGAACTGTTAGCATTAATAGCAGTAAGTATCCTAAAACGAATCATTTAAAAGCTTCATAGATTAGGTCATAGGTGTAGAAATAGCATTTAGGTGAGCCAGACCCTTTTTCAAAAGGGTCTGGCTCAAAAAAGGAAATGTAGAATGAGTAATGAATTTTATATGTGCATGCAAAATTGATTATAACTTCCAGTTCTCTTCAAGGGGTTGCATTTATTAAGGAGTAAGTCTATGCATTATCACATTTCTTCTATAAGCTTTAAGGGAGCTATTACTACGCAAACTGCATCCCATCTCTATCTCTTGTTCCCTAAAAGCATTAGAATGCTATTTGTTAAACAAACAAGCCTACATTGGTTTGGATGGTGGTTTCATTGAAAGGTGTGGGAAGAATAAATATGGAAAAATGTTGAGTTATAAGACAGTCATATTTCATGCATCTGCTCTTTTCACTGGATCTCCTTTATTACTTCCATCTGATAACACATAATACTACTGTCTTCCTCTTATTTTCTTCTTGCAATGCATAATCTAAAAGCCAGATAAATGTGAATGGCCAGAGGCATCTATTTCCAGAAAGTTAATTTTTTGATTGTCCATTAAAATTTTTTCTTCAACCGTGTTGCCCTTGAAATTCCTGTTGACCTTTTCTTTTCCTGTTTAATGGTGCTGTCAGTTATCACTGATAAATTTGGCTTGCTAGTGAGTCAGTAATCAGTACACAGTGAGTTCCATTATCATCATACTAGATGTAGCAAAAATTATCAATATATTAAATTTTACTAAAAACCTGACATCTTATTAGTTTTCCTAGGTTATAAAAGCATCTCTTTTTAGATTACCATTTTACTCTCTTTCTTTCCCATATTGTTTATGAAGTCTTGATATAATTGTGTCAGTACCTCACAGGCTTACCAAATTAGAAGGATAACAGGGATATCCTACAGGGATAACATTTCTAGATCTCAAGCGTCTGAATTGAAATAGAGATATGGGAGTGAGAAGAACATAGGGAAAAAAGGTAAAAAAGATAAGAAATAATACACTTCATTTTGTGATGTCTCAGCTTCCTAGAAGAACTTTTAACGAAACAAACAAAGAAACACACAAACACACACAAAAACCCCAAAACTACATATATATATATATATACGTATTTTATAACAAATAGTTGATTATTTTTATTTGGCTATGAACGAGAAAAACATAATAAATCACCCAAGAAATAAGAAACTGTTTTCATAAGATAATACTATTTCTGACTTTTCAAACTTCATGTGTTTCTTTTAGCTAGCAAAATGTTTATGTTTTACAATGTCAATAATTTTTGTCTTTGTCCAGATTTGAAACCAAGAATAACAATTCCAGTCCCTCATTATTCTGGAAGGACTCCAGAATTTAGCTTCCTCTTAAGCAGAAGCTTATCTATCATTAAACATAAAGATGAAATGATTAAATTATTAGGAGTTACTCCAAAAAAAAATGCCTCCTATTTATTTCCATGGAAGCTACAACAAATACAAAGAACAGAATAACTCTATTTGATAGAGCAAATCCTCAGCTACAGAACACTGTTTGTTAACAAAGTCACCACCATTAGCTATGCATTTTTTTGACAATGGTGAGCACAAGCCTGCCTGCCATGCTTGTAAAAATCTGCACTAGTGGAGATGACCCACCATTGCTGTTGTCATTGCTGAAACGCACCACCCACTGCCTCGCTGTGTTCACATGCACCGTTTGGTCATAAATGCTCAGTAATTGTCAGTGAATGTTAGTGGGTGCCACTTTTTCCTCATGGAATAATTCAGTTCCACACCTTTGCTTCATCTGCACTTTGTGTCTGTTGCCATTGTATCAGACTACCCCCCTGCTACCATCTCTCACATGCCAGCAAAATGCAATGGAATATTGGCAGGAAGGTTCAACCTCTACTACCATATCACCAACATCTGCTTCTGACATCGTGGGCCAGTGTAGTAAAATGGGAGACATTACTTTCAGGACAGCCCTCGTACATATCCTGAATTCTTTGAAAATCTTGAAACTCACGATTACTTTAGCAGTATTATTTGTTACTAGATTAAAATGGTGTATTTGTGCCAAATACCTAGTGTGCTTTGTAGTGTACCATGTAAATGAGGTCAGTTAACAGCAATGTGATTCCACTGCAATCTGACTGGTACATTATTGCAGGCAGAACAGAATGAACAGAGAACAGAGACAGGTTCTGACCTGCTGCCACCTGATCACGAGCATTTTGTTACGTGAGAAGATATCTTAGACTGTATGACTGTGAATCTTTATTGAACAAGGAAGAACAGGGCCTTTTGCTGACCAGATATTTAATTACGATTCTGACATTAGTGAGAATCCATCACTTAGGGGTGATCTAGAGCATGGGTGATAAGAGTTGAAGTTCTCTGATCTAACTCTCTCAGATCTGATGCTGGGAAAGCTGTGCCTTCCATCACTCACTGTTGAGAAGCATAGAATATCAGTGAGACATTATCTGCAAAATAGTATCAAAACCTCAAACAAAACATTAATTTCACATGTATAGTATTTCAAAATATAAAACCTACATATGAAGAGGTATCCTAACCAGTACTGTTCAGATTTCATTGTCCACTGCGGTGTATAGTCACTTGCTAGAGTTTTAATGTCAAAAATAAGCTTAAATAGCTTGGATTTAGTTGACTTAAGACAGCTTCTAAATATTATTTAAACATAGTGTTTCACATTTAATAAGAAACACATTTTCCTTCCTTAAAATACAAAAAGAATAAAAAATTAAAAAAATCTTAAGTAAAACTGAAGAATCTCTCCATTTTGCCAACACACAGCTTGCTAAACAGAGAGCTGAAAACAGTTAGAGCTGGGAAGGAAAAAACTGAAGAGTGTTTTTACAGTGAAGTAAAACCACAACTAATGACTTTAGGAGACAGGAGCTAGGTGGACAAGCAAAGTACTGCAGTTTTATATATATGATATTTGGCTTCATGTCCCAAGTAAGAGGGCTGGCATTGATTCAAAAAGGCTGGTCTGCATGCTTGTGCCTCTGAGAGGGACCACACTGCCTGATGGAAACAACCACAAAAGCCACAGTGAGAACACAGACGTCCAAAGGCAACAAGAAGGCAACCAGACTGGCAATTAGATCATGCCAGTGCATGGTCCCAGTGACAAGAAGGTAGGCATCTGAGATGGCTCATCTGTTCACACAAGAAATGTACCTGGTGACCATCACATGGGACAAAGTAAGGTAGCTATCACATAACAGACAACATAGGAAATATTCTGAATGCAGATGACCTTATCCCTGAGCACCAACATAATAAAAAAGGTTTACACTCACCTCTGCATCTTGAAAATAGTATTTTTACAGTGTTCATTGAAACTGAAGACAGCTGTGTGAAGCTGGCTATGGATTTTTATGTCTATTCAGTCCGTATCCTGGAAGTTATTTTGCCATACATGCATTCCACTTTTTATCTCACTGCTTGCCAAATAATTCATATTTTAAGCTTTTTCCCTTGTGCCATGTGATAAACTGTGTTGTAGGCCAGTTTTCTTTGTTGCAGATATCCTCGGAGCCTAGAGGCACTGTGGCTTCCATAAACATCTGTTTTAAAATACTACTTTTCCCACTGCAGTGTGAGTTTTCTCATTCTTCTGCTAACTTGATGTTTCAGTCCAGTAATTTAAGGAAAGAAAATGAACAACTGTTGATGAAACATGCAGTTCATAAGGACCAAGGGCTTTTATATCCTAGCATTATTGGAAACAGAAAGTTTATCCAAACTTAACTGGTCATCATTGGTATACTTTTTGTAACAAAGAACATGGCAATGTCAAATTCTTGAGAATGACAAAAACTGGATTTGCCGTACTAGCAGAATTAGAGTTTAAACTACAAGGTAATTGTTTCTAGCCTTCTTGTTTCAGAAGAGTATACCAAAGAGATGATACGTAGCATAGTCTAACATGCTTAAAGCAAAACACATCACCACTAGCAGCATGAAGCCTATATTTAATTCAGTCTCATTTCTTTTCTTGACTATCTCATAGACAAGCTTATGAAGTGCAGGTTAGATAACTGGTCATTGAGGTGGCTCAAGAACTAGCTGAACTGACAAGCACACTGAGTGGGTCTGGGATACTATCCTGACTTCAGCTGTAATATCTAATTTTCTTCCAAGCAAGTGGCATGGTGCTGAGTTTTGGATTTGTGATGAAAATAATGTAGATAACACATCAGTGTTTTAGTTTCTGAACAGTGCTGTACAGACCCAAGGACATTTCAGCCTCTTGTGCTGCTCTGGGAGAGGGCACAGCCAGGACAGCTGACCTAAACTGGCCAAAGAGATGTTCCATACCATCTGGTATCATGCTCAACCATAAAACTGAGTAAACTGGCCAGGGGACTGCCATCCCTTGGGGACACTCTGGGCATCAATCAGGAGAAAGTGAGTAATTGCATTGTTCATCATTTGCTTTTTCTTATTTTTTTCCCTCCCCTCCTTATTAAACTATCCTTACTTCAACCTGTGAGTTTTTGCACTTTTCTTTGTAGTTCTTCCCTCCATTCCGCTGAGGGGTCTGTGTTTGAATGACTGACTATGTGTTGTTTAGCTCTCTGCTGGGCTAATCCACAGTAGAGACCTGCAGAGGTACTGCCTAGCCTCAACCATACTGTAGTTCAGTAGAACTGTAGTTGGGGGAGACACTTCTACGGATAGAACTCCTTCTAGAGTTCTATCTAGAACCTTCTCTTCCTGATATCAGATGAAAAATGGTGAAGTTACTACATGAAAACTACTATGTCTAGATTTTCTGCATACTACCAGTTACCCACCAAATCAGTCTGTAACCTGGAATATGCATTCTCCAGAAAACCACAACGCCACTTATCAAGCACCATGTAGGAGGGTTTCAGGTACTGTAAGCGTAAGTTCAGAATAGTTTTCCTCTTTCATTAAATAAGCATGGAATTAAGTCTGATGAACATAAGATAACTTGTCCCAAGGTAAAAATACGACAATATTTTTTAAAGGAAAGTTGAAATATCACTGTGAACAGGGCTTCAAGAGAAAGTTGCAGAAGAATATTCCATAGGTAGGCTAATAAACTCTAGGAATATTGCAAATCATACTTATTTACCTACTCTGTTCTAGTCTGATGTGAAAAGTTTTCACTTATGGACTATCTTTGCGAATAAAATCACAGCCTAAATGGTGTGCTTGATAATTGTTTTTTTCCACTTCATCCTTCATATGCCATCTTTGTCATTTCCATGTTCCAACATCTCTTTCAGATGTGGATCTTAGTTGGCTTTAAAAGATAAATTTTGCCAAAGATTTTCTAAATTTACTAGTATTTTTTGAGGATTCTACTTCAAATACATTGAAGAAACATGATTTTCACAGAATATATTCACACTCCTTCAGAACAAAACTGAACATCACAAACACACATAAAAAATATTGTCTTTAGGTTAGTCAGCCAAAAACGGAGCATCTCAAAGGCATGTTAGTCACCTCTGAAAGTACCTGCAGAATCATTCTTTCCTCTGGCTACAAGATAGACCAGAAAGGCCAGCAGATAAAACCTACTTTCATCCTCACTGTCTAGTTTGTCGTATATGGCAAATTGATGACAATTCTTGGAATAGAAAATGTTTCTGGAAGTTTTGCTTCCTATGATTGAAATTCCCATGCTTACCATTGCAAAACTTTGTAGGAGATAAAATACAAGAGTAGAAGCAGGCTGAAGTTTTGAGGTCATCTGTCTGGGCTTTGGTATCTTATTAAATCATTACTTGGTAAAAATGCATAATTTTCCCTTTTAAAACTGACTCAGAAAGTGAATGTCAGATTGAAATTTGGAGTAAATCACAAAAATGGTTATTTAAGTTAAGTTAAGTTAAGAAGCGGCAAGGCATATTTATTTTAGTTAGAGAATTCCAAGTCTGATTCAAGCTGGGAAATCTATATGTAATTTGCGATTCACTGACAGTTTTAGAATTAGAGCCAGGATTTTTGGAAGGGGTAGAAGAGGAGGCTGTAAGAGCGCTCAAGCGATCAGTTACTACCCATGTACACATACAACAGCATTGCCTTTTCAGGAAGGTGTTAAATCCAGGCTAGAAAAGAAGACAGCCTATCTCTTGAATATGATAAAGCCTGGCCACACACCATTAGCAGTGATGAGACATTACAGAATCACAGAATGACAGAATCATAGGGGTTGGATGTGACCTCTGGAGATCACCTTGTCCAAATCCACCACTAAAGCAGATTCCCTACATTTATATTACACAGATAAGAATCCATGTGGGTCTTCAACATCATCAAATAAGAGACTCCACAACCTCTCTGGTCAACCTGTTTCAGTGCTCTGCTGATCTGACTGTAATTAAGTTATTCCTCATGTTTGTATGAAACTTTGTATATTGCATTTTTTTGCCTGTTACCTCTTCTCCTGCCACTGTACATCACTGAAAAGAGCCCAGCCCAATTCATTTGGCTGCCACACATTAGGTATCTATAAACAGTGATGAGATCCCCTCTGTATTCTTCAGGTTGAATAGTTCCAGGTATCTTATCCTTTCCCAAGATGGGAAATGCTCCAGGCCCTGAATCATTTCTGTGGACCTCTGCTGGACTTCCCCTGGAAGTTCTCTGTCTTTCTTGAACTGGGAAGCTAAGAACTGGACGCAGTATTTCAGTTGTGGCCTCACAAGTGCAGAGTAGAGGGGATGGATCACCTCCCACAGCCTGCTGACCATGCTCTTTTTTATGCACAACTGAATGCTACTAGCCTTCTTGGCCAGAAGTGCGTACTGCTGTCTTGTGCCCAACCTGTTGTCCGCCAGGATCCCCAGGTCCTTCCCTGAAGAGATTCTCTCCAGCAGATCATCCCCTAACCTCTACTGATGCATGTGGCTCTTCCTCCCCAGGTACAAGACCCCCTAACTTGCTCTTGTTAAACCTCACTAAGTTCCACCTGCCCAACAATCCAGTCTGTCTAGGTCTCACTGAATGGCAGCACAGCTTTCTGGCATGTCAGTCACTTCTCCCAGCTTGGTGTCATCAGCAAACTCATGGAGGGTACATTCTATCCCTTCATCCAGGTCAATGATATAGATATTAAACAAGATTGGACCCAGTACTGGTCCCTGGGGAACACCACTAGTTACAGGTGTCCATCAAGACTCTGCACCACTGATGACAACCCTCTGAGCTGTGCCAGTCAGCTAGTTCTCACTCCACCTCATGGTCTACTCATCAAACTCAGAAGATGACAACCTTTCTCTTGAAGAATGAACACCAGGGTCCATACCAGTTTGAAGACTGTAGAGTGCATTGCTAGCCTTGGCTGTACTGTCCTACCACATTCATAATATACTATGAATTTAGCAGCTTCTGACACTTATCTGTTTGGGCTGATTAAAGATGGACACTGTGAGCAACATTTTCCTAGCACTGACACTGTCATAGCAGCTGTGACAGTGGGTCAGTTCTGCCAATGCAGATTTTTATGAGTGCAGCATGCACACTCTTGTTCATTGCTGGTGAAATGCATATCTAGTGGTGGTGACTGTATTGACTGGTAGTGCTTTGTATCTAAAAAGGTGCTTTATCCAATAGTGCTGTTGTGGTGCTCCTACCTGTTGTAATTTTGATGAAAATAGATAGCAGCTTTACTTTCAGAGCAGTCTACATAAATGCTTCTACTGAAACATATCTGATACATACCCTGAAAAAAATTTCCAGTATTTTTCTCCAGCATAAATTCAACAGAAATACTTCATATTTATAAAGGATAATCTTTTTTAGAGTAAGTTAGCTTTAAGCCTTCAAATCACATACCTCAGTATCAACTGATGCATTTTCACAAAACAAATTGAACGTAGAATTCTCTACATTCTCTATGTGTGATTTTCTCTATGTGTGACAGCATTGCTGATAGCAATTGTGTATTTATCATGTTTTACCAATCATGTTTTACATATCAGATCCACAAAATTTATCTGATTAAACTTTATATTGTCTTTTATAGGCTGAAAATAAACTTGTACAGACTCTAATGTAGTATGACTGCAGCTTGGAGAGTAGGATGGTAGTGCAGCAGGTAGTATTTGTGGGAAATATTGTACACAAAGAATATGAAACAGCTCCCCTTAGTGTTCAGTGGGATGAGTAGCACTAAAGCCATGAAAAAGGACATTTAAAAAAAAAAATCAGATTTATTTCAATGTATATCTGAAACCAGATTTCTTTTAAAATTAACAGTATCGTAGAACAAAAGATAGGAAAACACAAGCTTTTCAACAATAATTTTAGACCTACATAAAGCTTAAAGAATGCCGCTTTCTTAAAAAATGTAAGGAATATATAATGGACTAAATAAGGGGCGATAGTATCGAAGGAAAATGTAAAAGACTCTCTAGGGAAATAAATGATGATGAAGGTCATTTCTTTCAATTAAACTTAAAATCAAAGAAAAATTCTCTAGGACAAAGTCTACGTATTTGTGGCCTACTTTTCAAAGAAAGCTTTGTTCCTCTCAAACTCAAAATGAGATACGGGAAGATAGAAGACATACTCAAGCAGATGTACAATTCTTACAGAGCATCTCTACTTTAAAAGCAATGCTATACCGTACCTAGGAAGTTTTTTCCTTTTTCTTTCTTTTTTCTTTCTTCTCATTCTGAAGTGGGCTAATCTTCTAATTTGTCGCTAGACAGGCTAACTTTCACCAAAAATATACAATGAGCAGTATTATTTAATCTCAGGAGAATCTTATGAATGTCTCAGAACTTAATTGACATAAAATGCCATTTGATTAAGGAGGGTACTATTGCTAAAACGATGTATCTCAACATACCCTATTCATTGATACTTTGTTTAGATAAATTTATCATATTCTAGACAAAAAGATCTATAGATGCAGAGTACTGTCATTTTTGCATCTTTTTTTTTGCACCTGAATAAGTATGGAAATTTGGAGCAAGCAGGAAATTTGGCAAGCTATAGTCCTGTTTAATTCAGTTAAAAACAAAACAAAACAAAACAAACAAACCCAAAACAAAAACCAATCCTCATTGTAAAATAGCCATTTAAAAAACTTCCTTTACCAGTATTTACAGTGATTAACATCTGGACAGTAATACTGATAATGAACAACAGATGGTATTGAAGTTTCAGAGAAATGATATTAATTATTTTAAATAAGCTCAACCTAGAGATTACAAGGAAAACAATATCCTATACACAGCCTGAAATTGTAAGCACAGCTGAAGAGAAGAAGGAATGATTGCAAAAGGATTTTAAAAATTGAAGTAAAAATAGAAGTACATCCTTTTTACACCTGGACTACAGATTCTTCCTTGTATGCTTACAAAACTTACAGTTTATCTCAAGAAAGAGAAGAGAGCTTACACCTTTAATTTTAATGATCCGAGGTTTTGAGGTTTGGCTGCTAATGTTTTGCTTCATGAGAATTCGATGCAGCACGAATCATTAGGCATCTTGTGTACTTTGAGACAGTCTTCTCGTTTTTCAACCAGTTTCACTGAAAAAAACCTCAGTGAAAATCCTTACAAAATCTTCCAATTGGAACTTTATATCCAGAAAGATGGAAATTTCAAATTACAGACTATAATATCCTCTTTTATTTCTTTCAAGAAATTCTGTTCCTAAATCTTTCAGACTTTACAGAATTCTTTTTTCCCATTCTAGTGCTTGAAAGTTTACTAATTAAATGATAAATTCTTACTTTACAAGATTTAAATTCACAAATCAAAGCAGAAGTTTTCCTTTCTTCATATATTCAATACTGAGTTACAGTGGCAATTCTAAAATATACAGGAAACTGACTATAAGTCCTGAAGTTGTATTATAGACTATAAAAATTATAAAAGTGGAATTTTATCTTCCCATGGGAAAAGTGATGCAATGCTCGAACTACTTTGGGAATTACAGGGCTTGAACCAAAGCTAACTGCAATTAGGTGGAAGAATCTGATTCAAACCAGTTTTTCTATCAGGTTAAAAGAAAATACAGTCTTCTAACCCTCAGATTATGTCCAAGTCAACTTCTAGGTGAAAGTTTTCATTAAATTAATCTTATAAGTAAAATATTTAACAGAATTCTACCTGTTGTGATTTTCATGTTACAGTCATTCCTTCATCATAACTCCTATAAAAAAGTTTTATTTTACTAATAATTTGCAAAATCGTTACCTAAGTGAAATAAAATATATTAGAAGAATAATTTCTCACTGAACCTCTTCTAAGAACATACTTCTCCAAAACAGAGAGAAGCTGAGAATGGACTTGAATACTACCAATTGTTTGAGAATGGTCTACATTTTCCTGAAGCCATGGTGCAAATTTGAAATCTATCTACAGTGTGTAACTTTACTTTGTATAATGCAAATGCTATTATTCTTTAATTGGAAAAGGGGCATTGATTTTCAAGTCACTAGAGAAGTATTTTATAGTACTATATAAGCATTTCCAAAGGAAATTTATGTGCTGCAGAAACGAAAGATCATTAATAATGTCAAGAATGCTCTTTTCTAAAAATTCAGTTCTTATTAGATACTGAAGTGAAAAGCATACCAAGGGAAGAAATAAAAGTTGAAACATGGTTGATAAGATTCAAAGACAGGACAATAAAAATATGAAACTAGCACAGAGATATTATACTGAATTTTTATTCTCGAAGACATTCTGAAAAATCACTTTGTAGAAGAATACAAAAACTTATATAAACAAATGAATTTCACATGATTACTCATGGCTACTCTGAATTTAGGCTTTGCACATCCTGTGTAACATCACCTCACTGAATTGTTTTCCAAGCTTTGTGTTTATCTACATCTGCTCTTGCATATTATAGCCACAATAATGGTGTTTGTACCAGATATTTTACCTACACCTTATTGATAATTTCAAAAATTTTACCACATTCTGCTGCCTTATAGAACTCTTGAATGGAGGATTATATGATCTACAATGGAATAACTACGAACTCATCAGACTGAAAATTCTTCTCTCATTTTTTGGCATACATGTTCACAGAAAAAGATCTTAAATAGATGTCGCTTTTCAAAATATTTAATTAGCTTTTCAAAACAACTATAAATTTAGTAATGGATGTGGTGATTTTGCTATCTTATGAATCTAATGTGTTGATAAATGAAATCTGGAAAGTGCTTGAGGAAGAAGTCTGAAAACCAAGCACCTACAGCAAATCACCACTGGAATCTCATCTTGTTAGCAAGTTCACACAAGTTCTAGCAGAAATAAATAATTCAAGTGTAATCCAAGTACTTAACAACTAGATGACACAACATCTGCCTCCTCATTCTTACCATGATGAGATCTGTTTACAGATAAGATGATGGTACCAAATTTGTATATGTATTCAAAGCTTCCTTTGAGCCCGCAGGACCAATAGAATGCACTGTGTGCCTATGATTGTTGCTTTGGTTTATTGGATGTTGGGATAATTATGTAAATGTGTTGAAGAGGACTATCCAAAGCTTACCTGAAGAAGGTAAGAAGTGACAGACATACTGTTCTTGCAGTTCTTGCAAAAATACATCAGTCCTTTCTGCAGAACATTTAGAAAATTACCTTAACAGCATGTATTATCTGGATCACATTCCTACTTTCACCAAAGTGTAGTTACACCCTATATTACAATGCATTGTTCACTATGTGTTGTTCTGACCCTACCAAAATGTATAGTTTAGCTAATACTGCCCCTTAAGAAAATATACCATAGCTTTTTTTTCTGCTTTTCAGTTGCTCAGCACTATTTCATTTCTGAAACCTTCCTTCTTCATTTTTTTCTGTTTCACCCAGATAGTTTAATCCTACAGAAAAGCTATAATGCACCTCTAGTTTTCATTTGTGACTTCACAGAGAGAATGAAAATAAGAAACATAATCATTCTGCTTCTTTCAAGTAACTTATTTAAACAAAGAAAAAAGAAGAGAA
>PPHD01002264.1:1894-18786 GCA_002909625.1 Bambusicola thoracicus | reverse complement strand
TCCTTAAAGGATTACACAACCCTTATCCAGGACCTGTCCATCAATTCCCTCCAGACACAGGATTTCTCTAGGACTTGTCTGGACTTGTTCTTCAGCAAACTTTGAGTCAATGATATAAAAGAATAATCTCTTACAGTTAGCTGCATAACATCAGAGGTCTATTTAGCTGCTAGGAGGTCAATCCAGTCGCTCACAGATGGGTGTCCACAGCCATGTGAGATGCTGTAGTGCTACTCACAGCTTCCATTTGCCACACCAAAAGGTCCTAAGGTTTCCACAAGTCCCGTGTGATATCTGCCAGCCCATTGTTAATGGTAGACATAGTACAGGTCGTCTCAAAAGACACTAGACTCCTAAGTTTATACAAAAGAAAGAGGCACATAAGCACTTCCAAAATCATGAGAGAAGACTTTAAACTTTATGTATGAAAATTGTCTATGTTCTTGATCTAAACACACAAACTGAAAGGACTTATCTATTGCCATGTAATACAATATGGTCATACATAAAGCTATGATAACGTTTGTCTGACTTCCTTCTTTTCAAGGGATTAGAAGTTTCTACCCCTACTTAAAATCCAACAACCACTGGGCATAAACACCACCATGCACAGCCTCAAAGCCCTTTTTGACAGGATTTACCCTCCACAGACTAAATGGAGCGGTATCTAAATTCTCTGCTAGGCGTGCCAGTATCTTGCAGCAGAGAAAATAAGAGTAGCTGAACAATCTCCCTTTAATCTGCAGTTGGCAGAATACTCTTTTCTTCTTTTTCTCTTCCATTGGACAGAGGCACCTGCTGTCAAAATCCAGTAAATCTGTCAAGTTCCAAGAAAACAATCTTTGCAATAGGTCTCTGTACCTATAAGAACTTTGGTATGGTTGTATAGCCTACTTATACACATTCAGTGAGCTCCTGCTACTTCTGAAATAGACTCTAAAATGTCTTGCCATATCATTTGACCACCACAGAAATCACCTCAGCAGCTGCTGATTGTGAAACCACACAGGGAAAAATTCAGCTCAGTTATTTTTGGCTACTTGAATTTATTCTTCTCAGTTAAAACCCTGCCTCTGCAGTCTACAAGTTTAGTATACATAATTGCATCTCCAAAGGATAACTCATGCCACCTAACACTGATGTAGAAAGATGCTCCCTTTGGACAAGTCTCTCATTTGACTGACTGGGACACTAGCCTAGACGCTTGATTTTTAGACAGTTTAAATTAAAAGAGAAAAAACACGCATAGTCCAACAACATTGAATTTTTGGCCCATTTGGTAAAGTTTGCCAGCCTCTTGAAATTCCAGACAGAATAATGATAATATAGGTGTGAATTATCTTATTTCACTTTTGACAACTAACAGTCAAAGCAGGTCACTTCCTCTTGTCATCAAAAAGGCAAATGCCTGAATACCTGTCAGAGGGGTGGCAGATCTTTTGGGGTATCAGGGGAAGATTTGCCTCAAAGTATTTTTATCATTTACCTATTACTTCTGTTATATATATCTACATTTGCAGTGTTACCAGCCTCTTCCCCCTCCCCACCAGTGTATTTCCTTATCATAGGACCAAATTCCATATTTGTTACTAAAAGGTACTGTTGATTTGCTATGCTTCATTTGTTTATACCAACAATCAGTTTTGTTGTTGAATAAAATGCTTTTAGTACCAGAAGCAGCACTTTTCCTCTTGGAGAACAATACCCAAATAATGAGAACATTGATTAATTCAGTCATTTATATGTGTTGAGTTTCTAATTTAATTCACTCCTCTCAGCAGCATTGTGAGGCTGAATGTTCCTACATGCTTAGAAGTTACATGACCTAAAACTGACCAATCTCTAGTTTCAAAGGCTTTTTGTATATTCGTATGCAGTATATCCAAACAAAGGAAAGCAATAGCTTCCAAATGAATGTGGAAGATGGAAGGTACAGTCATGTCATTTCTAAATGACATGTTGTTCACTGTCACCATTTCAGTAGCAACAAGCTTGATTTGAAAACTAATGTCCTCAATTTCTCTTCAGTGAAAGTAAATCAATTTTTCCAAGTCCACTCCTAATTAATTGTTCTCAGGAGGAACTGGAACCCAATCTACTGTGAGGTTCAGTTTACTTTTCCTACCTTCTTTTTATTTTCACCACTGTGATCTTAGCTGTAATGCTGCAGAACTAAGCAATGTACAAAATATATCAGTGTTTCTATTAACTGGCAATCACATTAGGAGTCTTAGACACTTCCAGCATGCTAGGAATAAAACTCCAGCCCTTGCTGTCCCTGATGTATTTTTTCCATATGTCATCTTCTGTCTGAATTTCAACTCATGGGGGATTTCTTACTGTAACTGGCCAGCGCTGCCAACACTGAAGCATTTGGTCTTAAATATAATGTACTTGGACTGTAAAGAAATATGCAGGAGACAGATGGCAGCAGATGAGATTTTATTATTGTGCAGCTTCTCCCTTTAGAGTAAATCCCAGGATACATACTGTTGAATTTACATTGCCAGTTATGGTTAGAACGAAGGAATAACCACTAGACGGCACTTTGAAGGAGATAGCTTTCTATGTTACAGAATACATGGCACTTGCAGATACTGACCCATACAATGAAGAAAATGAGTTACAAACAGACAAATCAAGAGCTGAAACATCTTGCTAGTGGTGAAAGAAGGCCGAAAGGAGACCAGGCTCACATGTCTCCCATTACAGATCAGACTGGAAAGTACTGTCATTGGTATTGATTTTCATTCTCTCCACAAATCAGGATTGTAGAAATGCATGCTGCTGTTTGTAGAGAGAGTGTGTCATCAGAGAAAGGAAGAAACACACATGGGAACATCTGTTCAGGGAAGCAGGTTGAAAATTACCATGTAATAGTACAACAGAAACATCTGCGTCACATGCAACCTACCATGAGGAGAGCATCAGGAAGGTTAAGGACACTAACAAGTGTATGAGCACTAGGTCAAAAAGAGGCTCACTGATTTTCAGGAAATGCTCCACAGATCTGTTTTTTCTTTGCAGCTGAACTATAATTTAAAAGAATATAGAAGGAGATGGGGACTTGTGTGACATGGGCAGATGCTACAAGAAGGGCTGCAATGCATATCAGATAGCCGAAGCAACTGATAAAGAAAGACGCTGAACAGCACTCATAATTAAGACATAAGCAGCAAAATAGCCATATTAGTCAGAGCTACTGTGCCATGTGTTAACTAATATTTTATATTTTTCTCATTTTGAGAAGAAGAGGGGAGTAATGGACAGTACTCAAAATTGAGTAATAAGATATCTGTTCAAACAGAAATTCGCTGATGAAATCCTATTTGAAATGTAGTGCAAAAAAAAAAAAAAAAACAACACAGAAAAACAAAACAAAACTACTCTACGATCATCAAGCTTTCCCTGTGCAATTTTCATTTTAGCCATCAGCAAGCAGAGACTTCTTCAGGCTTCAGCATGGTTCCTGGCGCTATCAGCATATTCTATTTTTGCTTAAAGAAAGAAAGGAAAGAATACAGTTCACAAAAGTTTCAGAGGCTCCTGCAACAAATACATCCATACCCGCATTTGCATTTAGGTGGAGGAGCCGATGTGGATACATTACTTATGTGCACACACACAGAAAAAGTACTTTTACATTATTTCTGAGTTGCATATGTATAATTTGCCTTGGAAATATGCAAATACTGACTATGCAAATCCATTACTTTTCTGCACTTATCTTCAGTACAGCCCACCCATTTCTCAAACTGTAGACAATTTGATGTTTGCAGTAAAATACAAAATGATTCTGGGACATTTCTAAAGCATACCAGGCCACAGAAAATTCCAGTACATTTGTTGCTCTCATGAGCTGATATTCAATTGGCTTTCCTAGTTCACCAGTGACATTTCTGTTATTTACTATGTTAAAATAATTTTGTAATGAATAAAGTCATTACTTCATAATTTGATTATGAAAAAAAGATAGTGGTTCAATAAGAGAAGAAAAATAGCACATTGCCTTGTAACAGCTGAACAAAAATAGTGCTTCTTTCAGGCTGACAACTAGTCTTGATGGGGCCAGGTGGTCTTTGGTGAAGAGAAGATAATGTGACATGGAAAAAGCAAAGTAGACCCCAGCCGTTCAAAGTGGTTGATAACACTATTGTAACAAAATCATTAGCCGTTACAGGCATAGTAAAGGACTATTTTAGAAAATAGAATCAGCATTTTGTCTGCTTGTTCTTCCAAAATGGGTTTATTTCCTTTCCTACTTTCTACAAGGTTAGACCATCATTAAACAGTACTGCAGTCAGTGGACATCATTGCCAGCTATGTGTCAGAAATGGCTAGTAAGGAAGAAAAGATTTCCGTATGTGCTCATATCAGAGAACTCATCAAAAAATGGCTGTGAAAAAGCTGAAACATTTCTGGGTGAGAAAGAACTGGTCACCAGAAGCTTTGCCAGCAAGACTGCTGTCATCTTTTCACACTTCCCTTCATACAGATCACAATCTTCCTCCTCCACCTCCTCTTCTTCAGGACAGTAACTCTTGGATGAGCTCCCAGATTGAACATCAGGGAAAGAAAAAGGACCAAATGTCTAAAGAAATCCTAAGGGTTTTGACCAAACATTAAGAAAAACAAATATTTTTCTGCTGAGAAACTGAGCTTTTGCTAATACTTGTTAACAAAGGAAATAAAATGATTATTTCTAAATTTCTTAATTTGTTTCTCTTTCCTTTTTCTTTTGCTGGTGTCCACAAATTTATCAGACTGCTCTATGAGGAACTAAAATAAATAATTGCAGAGAATTTGCATTCAAATACAGAGGAGGGAAGATAGTACCATTAAAAATAAATAAATAAATAAATAAATAAACAGATATTCAGGAAAGTTAGAGGTAAGATGGGTGAGTAAAGGTCCGTATTTCTCAGGCACTTTTTCAAAGCATATTTTTTTCCGCTGCACACAGAAAGAAATTAAGACACCAGTAGCAAAGGTAGATTGAAACAAAAGAGAGGGAGAAGAGACAGACCTATGTATGTCCCTACTTAGGATTACGGTTTAGTGGGCAATCTTGGTGTAGGTGGACAGTTGGACTAGATGATCTTAGAGGTCTTTTCCAACCTTAATGACTCTGTGATTCTCTGATATGAGGCAGGTGAATGAAGCAAGAGCAATATATATGACATGAACATTTGGCAGATGAAATTAACTGAAGAGTCAAAAGATTCAAAAGCAATTACCAATTGAATAAAACAGCTAATAAAGTTGAAACCAATAAATTCTAGAATTGCTCACTGATACCACTGCTTGCTTACTGGATGAAAGTCAGTCAGGTACACCCCACATTTTCAACTGTGAAGAACAATAATGATTCTCCCTGAATGACCCAAAGGATGGATAAGCAACTGACTGGCAAGGAGATGAATGTGGCTTTACTGAAATCAGACAAACTCAGATGGGAAATGTGGCATTAATTTTAAGCATATGGCATGAATGATAAACCACTGGAAAAAACTACTGAGAGAGGAGGTGGACTAACCATCTGGTAATATTCTCAAAAATAAGATTTCATATCTTTCTGGAAAATAAATATTTTATACAAGCACATGCTACTGAGCTCAAAACAGAAGCAGCCGCAGGAAACTTGAAGTCTGTGAAAATATACGTCATCAGAAGAATTGAACTAAGGGTCTCTCTGTCTTATAAATCTGTAAAGTTCTCCCAGGAGCAATTTCAGATTAGTAAAATAGTATCGAATGGCAGAGGGAAAAAACCATTGATACGAAAACACGGTGATACAAACTAGACCTTGTTTATGTGTGCATGTTTACATGTTTAAATAAAAGATAAATAACAACCAAAAAACTGAAACCCATATTTGAGGTTCTCTGCAAACTCAAAAAACTGTTCTGTTCTGTCATGATCTCTACAGCAAAATGGATGTGATGCTGTCAATTAGGAGGTGATACTGTAAATTATGAAGTGACAGATTAAAACGAAGTAGTGTAATATATCCAAATCATATCCTCACATATTTCTGCTTGGATTAGGATTTAGTTTCTGATAGTTTGTATCCTTTGCTAATTAAAATCAAATATTCACAGATGGAAAGCTTCTTTATACACTTGACCTGTGTTACACTAGTTGAAATAAAGACTAACCCATTGCAGCTCCTAGTTGAAATCTGTTTTCCCTTTGTCACAGAATGCTACAACTTCTGTAACAACTCATGGCAGCAAACTGTCATCCTTCAAAAATAATACAAACTCTTCTCTCCAGTCACTATATTTTATGAAAGCTGTAGTTCCAGGAAGCCAAACTGGGAGAGAAAAACAAAGGCAAAAAAACCCAAAACCAAGTTATACCCATTTTTATTTTTCTCAGCATCGCTTGAAGCCATCACAGTCTCAACAGACAGGAGAATTTTATCAAAGGCAGAAAACTACATTAGAAACGTTTGTATCTGAGTTTGACACCCTAATCTATTTAGAGACAGCAGAAAGAAATAAGCACTTCTAGGACGTGATTTTTTCTGTTTTGTAGTCATTGTCTGAAATACGGCAGATTAAAGTGCATTTAATTTAGACAAAGTGAAGCATGGACTTCTAAAATTAGGTGAGATTAATCCCACTTTACCTGTCTCTTTCTGGAAGAGATCTGGAATAGTTCAGAAGTTTTCTAACCCTCTTGTATAAATGTAGAGATATGACATATTTTTGTGTGACACTGTATCTTTCACTTGGGTTGACTAACCTGGAGTACTTGCCTGGGTTAAAGCACTGACAGAAGATCTTTAGAGTTTTAACTCCAGTAAATATCTTGAGTTGCTGTCTAGATTTCACTAGAAACTTCTTACAGGATGCAACTGCCTGGGTGAAAAGACAGTTTAGTTACCTCAGCAGAATTGAGACGTCTTCAGAAATGGGAGATACACACAACCCTCCAGATAAAAGTCAAGGATACTCCACTGCATTCTGAATGGCTATAAATTGAATCCTAAATTCTGGTTGCCTCTTTAGCTTCAGCCATTTTGGCTAAAGCAACCAAAATCGACACCTTTTGCTTTTTAAACTCAGAATTACTGAATCACAGAATGTTTTGGATTGAAAGGGACCTTAAGATCATCTAATTCCAACCCCCCTGCTATTGACAGAGATATCTTCCATCAGATCTGGTTGCTCAAAGCTGCATCCAACTGGACTTGAACAATTCCAGGTATGGGACATCCACAGCTTCTCTGAACAACCTGTTTCACAATGTTAGCATTACCTAGGACACCAAAACAGGTAATCTAATGTCATCACATTTATTCAACTAAAAGCTTTGTACTTCACCCAGTTTACTTCACTATCATGTCCTATCTTTACTGCAGGGGATGTGGAACCTATTTTCAATGTACATCATTCTACTACTTCATCATTTTTCCACAGATTTGTCATATACATATATAATATAAAGCAAAACAAAGTCTCTACTGTACTTCTGTCCACTTCCATGGAAATTTTGACTTAGATAGACCTGCCTAATTTAACTCAGTCTAATATGTAAATGACTATTTCATGTTATACCAATTTTTATTCTTGTTTATTGTAAAATCTTAACATTTACAATTTTTTTATATAGAACATTTATTTTATATTAAATTTAATTAATAGGAACTATTCACAGTCATTTGAAATGCACTCCACGTTGATTGAAATAATTAGTGTAGGGCTACTCAATATTTACTTAAGATATGAATCTAGAGGGATTTGATAAAATTAATTAGCAGGAACTAATTATAGTTAGGATATGAGTTAGAGTTTAATAAATATAATTACAGAGTACAAATGATGGATTCTTAATTAATAGATACTAGTTGCCAAACATTGAAGAGAGATTATCATATTTCAGTGCAGGACATGCTATTCAGTACACCCTCAGTTGCAGTGGAAATAGTGACATTTAAAATGTTCAGAAAGAGGGTAGTGAGGGAGTTAAAAACAGATAAACTAGTTTGTTTCAATTTTGTACTGAAAGCATCAGGTCAATTAAGAAAAATCTGCCTTCTAAAAAATGAATATATTCCTGTTTCTATTCTATTGGCATATGGCACACTGGCTACAGGACAGAATTTTAGAGGTTTTTAGGCATTTAATAATGGCAATAGGTTCCTGATGGGATTTTCATTATTAGTTTGCTACTTTTGAAAATTCAGCTTGGCACTTGTTCTCTTTTTTTATGTGTCTAACTTCCTCTAAAAACGTAGGCTGCACTTTGTATATACCCTGCTAACCGACCTAAAAGTCAAATAATAATGTTTCCCCTCCTTAGGAAGGTGTTATGGGTATAATTTCTTCAAAGACTGTGAAGTAATCAACTGCTATAGTATTAATGGCTATATAAATATTATGATAAATTAATAGAATTGCTCTCTAGTTTGAGGCAGAAAGTTGACCACATTTTAAATTAACTTTCTGCAGTTGGATTCTCCATCCAGTTCAGGTTCGTTGAACCCTAAAGCTTCTTAACGTATGTCTACATAGCAATCAAGAAACACAATCACTGTATCTTACAGTTATTTGACCTGCATGCTAGCACACTGTAGGAAGCATGAAAGAACATTTATTTCTATTGCTCAAAATTTAAAGGGCAGGAAAAATCACCTGAAGAGATCCAAATGAATGATCCCTAGTAGACTTCCTCCATTTCCCTCACCCTGAAATATTGCAACTAACACTCAAATAAGTAGACATGACCACATGCTCTCAAGAGATCCCTTTCAACTTAAATGATGTTGCAATTCTGTGAACAGCTATTACCTATTGTAACTATAAGCACAGCTGCTCCTATTTGTTGGACAGACAGTACATTAGATTTCAGGCAATGCTCTTTCCCCTCATCTCCACCCCCAGTTTACTCATTTCAGAAGGCAACCATATACGGTAAGTGTCAGAGATGCTAGCTACTCCTGTGCATTTGAGCTCTAACCCAGGAAATATTATGACTTAACCCTAGAAGTAAAATCCTAGCTTCTAGCTAGGCTCCCAGATTCTCATAGAAATATTTGGTTGGTTGGAAAAGCTTTCGAATACCATAACTTTTGCCAGTTTCTAGCAGTTTGGCATTACCCTGTGGCCATCAGCTGAATATCCAGTTGGTGCAGAAATGCAAAGGAACACCTCCCTCACAGCAGCTCACTGAACCAGGAGATTATCCCTTTGCCAAGAGTCCCATACTGAGAGTCATTCAAGAAAAGAATGAGATCAGGCCAAAAAAGGGAATGTACTGAATCATATTATCACCTAGGTATTGTTCACAAGTCAAGTCATCTCACATCTTCCGTTTAAAAGTTACTCATATATTAGTTAGGTTAGTTAGATTCACTGTTACTTAGATTTCGTTTTCTTCTCCATTCTTTTATCACTACAAAGAATGGAGAAGTCTTTAAAATTAGCTTATTGTAAAAATCCTTCATTTCCCCTCAAAAAAATTCACTGTAAAATTACAAGAAAAATATTTTATACTTGCCATAAGCATTGAATAATAGTAAATCCACTAATTTTGTTGTAGATGCTTTAATGCCATTTATTACATGTCATTTGTAATAGCAATAAGAATGCAAAGTAATATTCTTCCATTTATCAGTGCCATAATGAATTACTACTGGGCTCTTACTAAAGCCAAAATTCCAAAAAGTGCTCCATAGTCCAAATTACAAGACACTGACAAGCGAAAGTGAGAGATAGTTTCCTCTTTTAAAACAGTATTTGACTCTGTAGTCCCTCAGATAAACGTGCTTAGACTGACTGGAAGCTGCTCCTACAGCAACAACTGTAAGAAAACATACTAAGCAAATCCTTAGCCACCATGTCCTAATTTGTACATTCAGAAATTGCTTCTTTTGGGGCAACAGCTTAGATTTCAACCCATAAACCAGAAAGAGTTACCTTAACATGTAAAGCTTCACCTCTTGGTATTTTGATGGTAACCCCTGAGGGGCTGCAATATGCAGTTTTACAAGATCAATCCTGCTAAGCACACAGGAATTCAAATGGTGTGTTGAGTACTGACAGCGATGGGGGCAGTTGGGGAGAAGGGCAATGATGAAGTGAAAGAGGCAAGTTGTTAACAGAGACATAGTCCAAGATTAGAGGCTGATTTCCTCTATTTTTTCTTTTAATAAGAATTATAATTTAAAAGCGGTTGAGATGTATGCATGCACAGAGGAGAATAAACGAAACACCTGGTATTTAAAATGGATAAAGAGCAGAGCGTATGATTTATTTACATGTTGGTTTTTTTGTTTGTTTGTTTGTTTGTTTTGTTCTCTTAAATGAACTGTTACAGCAGCAAGGGAGAAAGAGATATCCGTCATACATTTGTACTGAAATGAATTTTAAAGAGATAAAAATAGTCTGTGAATAGATGCCAAATCATGGCTATGAACTGCATCTCTTCCTCTGCACACTTTCCCTTCTACAGACTACCTTGAAGGCAACAGAAAGAGACTTTCATGCAATTTCTACCCTGCTCCTTCACTCTAAGCTGTACTGACAGACACATCACTGCAAGTTTGTCTCTTTACCCAACAGTAGCACACACTTTAAAGGAAGCCTCTCAAGTCTGAAGAGTGCCTTCTCCACCCCCTTGTCTATTTTCTTCTGTCATTATCACGCCATAGTGTATTGTTTTTTGGAATTTCTTCAACACAAAGTGATCTCACACCTAAGTGTATAGCAAAAAGACACTGTCACAGTGGGACAAACTTGTCAGATACCACATGGCTCATCTGTTTTGTTAAAATCTTGGTAGTGTGCATGCAGTACTCCTCTCTGTGGATTGTACATACCTACTTGTGCAAAATTCACAGCATGTTTAAGCCAAATGCTGAAGCACTCAGTTGAAAACCAGGTCAGCCAGAAATGCAGGCAAGGAAAGCATGTGTAACTCACTGATTAAAGACTTAACACTTCCTAGATTGTGTTACTGTCTACAGACTTTTATTTATAACCACTAGCAAATTACTTAACTGCTCCTTCCTTCCTATTCTGCACAAATGATTTCACGTTGCCATGTACAGTCGTAACCTATTCCGAAGAACAAGTTTATGAACATTCTGCAGCATAAACTCAACAAAGATGATCCTGTTTGAATTGATTATATTCAGTTTCTGAAAGAATTCATGCCATAGAATGATAGTTCCACCACACAAACTTCAGTTAGGAATCTCATAAGAAGTGACACAGTGTCAGTTCAATAGCAGAAATGAGATCCTACAGGGAGAAAACGAGGGCTGTTTCCCATATTACCATTGACCTTTTACTGGGATCTGACCGGCTTGGAAAGGGGACTTGTGAACTCCTGCAAATAGGAGACAGTGACATCGCAGTTCACAAATACAAGGGGATCAGTGTGATCTCCTTCCTCAGCTACTTAGGAAAAATATCACTGGTGCTACAGTTAGTTAAGAAGGTTTTAACTGATTTCAATGTTGTTTCTGTCGTTACTTAGAAAAGGCCCATTTTGGAACATTATATTCCATGTCTGTGTTTCTGAACTAATTAAAAAAAAGAAAGAAAGAATGGATACACTGTAGTTTCTGAAAGGAGTGGCTGCTCTATCTAATTTCTCATTTGTTCTGACCATGCCTCATTTTCTAACAAAGAATTTGTCTTTGAATACTTTCTGGCCTGTGCTTCTAAGCCTGGGAGAGAATTTGCAGCCATTACTTCCACAATCCCCTCCATGCATTTGCTGTCACAAACCCACATTGATCAGCAGTTGTCCAAAATTTTATGTCTACTATTGATGAAGACATCAAATCCTCCTGTCTATAATGCTGTCACTTCTTTACAAGTACACTGCTAAACTGGTCATATCCACATTGAGATTAAGAGCTTAGTGGGAATGGACATTTCATCTAGAAAATAAGGATGGTCAGAGTCAAAAATCTGTCCCCTGCCTGGCAGTAGAGTGGACTAGGATACTTAAGGTGTAGCCACAAAAATGATGTGAAAAACTCTTTCCCAGTTCTTCATGACCAGCTACCTATTTCTGACTAAGCAGATTAAAGGTGGTTCTTCATGTAAACCTGGAACAAATTTTGAATTCACCTACATGAAAGGGTAGAAAGAGGTAATAATTGCTCTCCTACTCAAAATCAGAATTTCCGTACAAGTTACTAAATTCATAAATGCAAGTTTTGGTAGGATTTTAAATCCTAATTCATCAGACCACAGTCTTTGACTACCATCAGGTAATGCAAATTTATCCCAAGAAAAACTGTCTTTTGCCTGAATCCTGGCTTCTGGTGAAAGTAGCTGGCACAAATATGGTTAGAGATAGGGAGTTTGCTGAGTAGCCCCCTTCAATGCATCTGTTTGTGTTTCATTATTAAATGAGCTTGCCCCTACCTGCTGATCTTTGTTATATTATAATGATCTAGTATCAAGAAGATTATTATAAGGACCCACACATTTGTTGAAAATGCAGTCAGAGACAAGGGACTTCTCACTCCCCATAACAAGGACAGTTCAAGAAGAGCCTACATACTACTCTTGTTGCCTTTTATTTTTTTTAACTGTTGAGGAAGTACTCTCATTTAAAAGGGCAAGAGGGACGTTTTTTTTAGTGTAAGAGAAAGAAAAAGGTATACTTGTCTGGTGCAAGAGCATCAAACCATCTAGATTTTGCACATGAACAGAATCTCTTCTGCTTTTCAAGTAACTAAGCCATTCTAAATATGATGTTTTAATCCTTGAACTCTTGAGAATGAGAGGCCATTGCCATTTATGAAGATTTCTTTTATTTTTCCTCTCCCAGAAACATGATATACTAGAAAATGTAATTAATATCTCTAGCTATTAACTGTCCCTTCTGTTAGGGAAAATTCTCTGTGCTTAGATGCATTTAAAAACATTGGGATGGCTTTCTTAGTCTCTGTTAGAATCTCACAAATACAATGCATTTATTTACAATAGCAGTTAGAGAGAAAAGCAGTTCTATTATTGAATTCTTTAGATTTTGTTCTAAAAGTCTTACTCTATAAAGGCATTGTTTTCTCATGAAGTTCTTTGGTTTCATAAGGAAAGTCTTTTTTTTCAGATATTTCTGTTGGGAAACAAAGTGTATGATATTGAGGTTATGTTTAAGTATAGAAAATCCTCACATGGACAGCTGAAGTCAGTATCAGTGGCTTCAAATGGAACAAATATAGAATCCTCAGATAGGCCTGGGTAACCAAAGATATCAAAAGGACTTTCAAATTTATTGTAATATTCTTTGTAATTGTCTTTTTATTTTTTCTTTACATTCTCTATTGCCGTAGAAGACAGCAGTGGAAAATCTCACCTTCCTTTCTATTGTATGCATCAATGTGTTTAAGTTTCCCTTCTTCAGTTGCAGAAAGGCTTGCAAGTGCAGCAGAGGTGTGCAGTGCAGATGCTGGACAAAAAAAGATAAGTAATAATATGCTTAATTTTACAATATGATTCCAAAGTTTCGGATTCACATTTCCTGGATGATAAGATTGCCAATATTGTACTTTCATTTATATTTTAATACCAACCTTGTCACCACAGTGCTTCAGTTGGTCTTCCGCTGAAAAAAAAGTAAATTATTATGGTTATGAGTGCAAACTGAAGTTATTTATTCACAAGTCTTTTGGGTCCATTATTTGGGGAAAGCATAAAAGTATGGGAATAGTTGTTTGCCTTGTCAGTTAAAGACCTCAGGTAAACATAATATGTGAGAAAAAACAAATAGCTAAATGAAGCAGCAAGTCAAAATATGCACCAAGTCCATCTAAGTTTTCATTTTGCAGTTATCATAATTATCACTATTCTGCTGTAACAGAACTACAGACACTCAACTTAGAAGATGGAGATCTGTATCCTTTTGAAGCAACAGTCAGCTACCATAAGACACCATAGTGCATCTCAAATAGTATAGACACATATGTTTAGGAAACTGAATCAAGCTATCTTCATATAAGATGCCATGATTGCTAATGGAGATGTAATCAATGCGATCTATAAGGACCAGAGAACTGAACAGACTCTATGGTCTGTATTGACTAGTCCTTCATTGATTGTAATAGGATCATAAACACCTACTGTAACAGTGAACATCTAGGCTAGATAACTAAATTTAGATTTTTTTAATCTTAAGTGGAGTTAAACACCAGAAAATCTTCATTTATTTTAAAGAGTAGGAGTAGAAACAAATGTTTCCTGAAAGTTGGAAGCAATTTCAAATTAAGTAGTCAATAAGAATATGTCACTGTGCAGCAGGAATGTGATTAGATTTTTAGCAGAATTTAATGAAAGCAGGGAAGAACATAAGAACAGTTTCACTTGGTCGAGTCCAAAGTCCATACCACCCAATATCCCGTCTCACACACTTCACATAAGCAAATGACAAGGGAAACATAAGAACAGGGTAAACCTGGCTTTACCAGAATGCTCAGTATTGTTATATTCACTAGTCCATTTTAAATATGCTTAATTATTTATAATATAAATACAAGACATGGGTATAAGCTTACATCACTTCTCAGTCAAATTTTGAAGTTCCAAGGTTTTGAAGAAGAGTCCCATTTCCCATTTGACTATCACTAGAGAGTTTCAGAATGATATGTTTTTACTTGAGTCAATATTTTTCAGCATTTTGTTTGGATAATTTATATGAAAAGAATATATTATGATTAGCCAAAATGTGTATTAGAGAATCCATCTTAAATACTACTGTTTTGATTAGTAAAAAGGAGTTGTGATTATGGGAGAAAGCTTGAGTTTTGTCCTGTCATTTCCTTCCCAGAACCGTGCTAATCTGCAAAATCAATCTCTTAGTTTAATATGTCTTCTTTCCCTCCCTCCTCCTCTCCTTCCTTTATGTTGAAAACTTTCAGAAAACAGTCTTGTCACATATTGACAGTGACGAGACGGGAAGCTGACCTATTCACCTCAATGAGCTGAGGACTTCAGAGACTAACTGCAAGCAGTGAAGCCTGATCAAGTTATGGGAGGGATTATGTGTCTGTGCCTGTGGCAGCAGGGGCTGGAACCGATGATCAAAAAAGACCTTCCTGTCCTGCATTCTTAGTTCTGTGAAATATATTTAAGCATAGGGCCTTTTCTACACTTTTTTTTTCTTTTTTTCTTTTTTTAATTGTCTCTTTTTCAACAGAAAAGTACAGGACAGACAGAACATCCTGATTCATAAGACATTTATAGATGCAAACTTCAAAGCCACGTGAAACAGGAGATTAAAATGGGAGAGCCAAAATGTTGTTTTTTAGGTATTCTACAGCTACACTAATAAAGCAACATGCTTCCAACACTGAAGCATCATAGAATGATTCACTTCCATATTATAGAACTCTCCTAGAGTTGAAAGTACCTAAAACTAATTGTCCCTGTGCCACACTGACTCTTGAACTGTGCCTCAGAACTGTTAGGAGAAATATTGATTGCACAAGCTGAGATTTGTCAGATACTACTGCCATCTTTTAATAACATAGAATATGAAATTCCAAGACCTGACCCTTAACCACAGGCCATCTTGGTTACACGGTCTATACACATTATGCAAGCAGAGATACACCCACGTGTGACTTAGTGAACTAAGACACCTAACAAATCTCAACACAGTCTTGATCAATGACAAAACACAAGATCAGATGTGATCCTTCCTGTGGATCTTACATTCTTTTTACCAGGTGGTTCTCCACTACAGACCAATCAACAGTTATCTTGAAAAATTCACAGCTAGCTCAATCATCTCTATGTGAAAGGCAATTAATGAAGGCACAAGCATACATTGTGTTTTCTTTTCATTATTTTGTCTTTTTCTATTGTAAAACAAATGTCAATAAAACAGCTACTGGCGAATATTAATGTGGACATTGAAACTAACTTCGTTTGAAATATTTTTGTGATTTTAATTGTAAAGTTTTAAATAACATTGGCAAAGCTTTATTCTTCATTGATTATATTGCCATACTAAACTCTTCATTATGTGAATTCTGAGTGCTCACAAGAATCAATCATAATTACACATGGCCCAATACAGCTGAAATCAAAACAGTGGATCGATTAATGCTATAAAATGCACTGCACCTAGCAATCTCTGTGAGGCAATCAACCAAAAATTAGATCTGTATATTATTAGCATTTTAGTTATTTAACTATTGAGAAATGTTAAGCAAATCTCCAGAGGTCCTCTTCACACAAGTTCACGTCAGCATAAGATTAAATGATTTCAGACTTACATGCCCCCCTGATTCCAAGGAATTATAATCAAAAACACAAGGCCAGCTTGTCTTTTCATTAAAATTTAAAAGTAAAGTCTGTACATTTTAATCTACTAAGCCAGACTCTTTAAATTCTGAGTTTTAATTCTGCATAAACTGAATAGTGAAAAAAAAAATAAAAGTTACACAACTTTTTGTAAATGGAAAGGAATTATTCTACTTTATTTTACTCATTAATATGCATTTTGGAAGTAAATCAAAACTCTGATAGAAGTGACATAAGTATTTTAAAAAAGATATAAATTTAAAATAAATAAAATATGAAACTTGTCCAGGATTCTGTTGAAAACATGAAGTTAAGATTCAGGCTCATCTAAAATCTATCAGCAATAGAAAAAATGATGTTGTGATTTTGTACCTTCAGTGCTTTTCCAACTAATCTATGATTTCTTAGAGAAGCTGCTTGAATTCTCAGTGCTAAATCCTAGCACAGAGAAAGGCAGCAAGTGCTGTGCAACTTGAAGTAGCTGTGATCAGCTGCTGAGTTAACCATGTGCCTGGTATTACAATATTAGAACACTCCAAGAAAAGAAAAGAAAGAAAAGAAAAGAAAAAAAGAAAAGAAAAGAAAAGAAAAGAAAAGAAAAGAAAAGAAAAGAAA
>PPHD01002263.1:16345-36936 GCA_002909625.1 Bambusicola thoracicus | reverse complement strand
CCAGTGCCGAGTACAGGGGGACAATTACCTCCCTATTCCTGCTAGTAACACTGTTTTTGATGCAAGCCAGGATGCCGTTAGCCTTCTTGGCCACCCGGGCACACTGTCGGCTCATGTTCAGCCGAGCCTAAATCTCCCCTGTCTCAGTTTAAAAACATTCCCTCTTATCCTATTGCTATCCACCTTCATAAACAGCCATTTCCCCTCCTGTTTATGTGCTCCTTTGAAGTACTGGAAGGCCACAATGAGGTCACCCCGCAGCCTTCTCTTCTCCAAGCTAAACAAGTTCGATTCCCTCAACCTTTCTTCATAGGAGAGGAAGTAGGATAGTTATGTAGGGTATTTACCTTCTTGTTATGTGAAGACTTACTAGTAGAAAGTTCTTAAATACACAGAAATCAACATTTTGTGAAAACATACTTATTGAACACCAGAGTTATTATGGCAAAGTCTTAGGGTATGTTCAGTTACTAATGAACTGAATGAATTATACTTCACTTAGAAAAGTGTTACAGTAGAATAATAGAACTCTAAGTTTGCCTATTAATTGGATTTTAGAATTCTGAACATATTGCTAGAAACTAAAAATAGAAATTGCAATTCCAAATCCTTCACTTCATTTTTCAAAAATTTTCTGTATTAATGATCATATGGTAGTCTTCTCAGACACCTATCTTTCTATAATATAATTCAGTGTAATATAATATAATATAACAATACAATATAATGTAATACCATATAATAATCTCTATATAATATATTACTGAGCATATATTTACACAATCATTCTCAAAATGAAGCACTACTCTAGCCATTTTGAGGATAAACAAATCTATGCCAGGAAGGGCATTTGTTACCCAGATCTGAGGCTCAATATCTTTATCAGCAGCATAGATGATGGAATTGAGTACATCTTCAGAAAGTTTGCAGATGACACCAAGCTGAGCAGTACAGTCGATACATTGGAATAAAGGTAAGCCATCCAGAGTGTTGCCTTTCAGCGAGCCCTTTGCTAGGGAGATAGCTGCTTGGCCATTCGCTGAGGAGACACCAATATGATGAACAGCAAAATGGCGATTTACTGAATCTTACACACACCTATATCCCTATGTCTTTCGTGTACGCCCACTACATGGTACACGTCATCGAACCTTCTAGGAAAGAGGAGGGGTCTAGCACGTCACAACCCGAAAAGCACGCATGCGCATAATACAACACCAGAGGGACCTGGACAGGCTGGCAAAGTGGGCCCATGTGAAACTAATGAGGTTCTACAAGGCCAAGTGCAAGGTGTTGCACTTGAGCTGGGGCAACACCAAGTATTTATACAGATTGGGAGAACTCCTTGAGAGCAGCCCTGCAGAGAAGGACGTGGGGGTTCTCTTGGGGGTTCTGTTGGACAAGAGCTGGACATGGGCCAGCAGTGTGCGCTTGCAGCCTTGAAGGCCAACTATACCCTGGTCAGCCTTAGAAAAGGAGTGAGACATCATTGTGGTCTTCCAGTACTTGAAGGGAGCATATAAACAGGAAGGGGAACAGCTGTTTTTGAGGGTGAATAGTGATTGAACAAGGGAGTCTTAAACTGACAATGGGACAATGGTCTTAAACGGAGACAGGGAAGGCTTACATTTGATATTAGGAGAAAGTTTTTCACACAGAGGGTGGTGATGCATTGGAACAGGTTGCCCAAGGAAGTTGTGGATGCCCCATTTCTGGATACATTCAAGGCCAGGCTGGATGTGGCTCTGAGCAGCCTGGTCTAGTGGTTGGTGACCCTATCCATGGCAAGGGGGTGGAAATCAGATGATCTTTGCAGTTCTTTTCAGCCCAGGCCATTCTATATTTCTGTGATTCTATGACCTATGGAATATGTCACTGACAATGAGCTTTTATTTTGATGACCACAGTTTACTTACAATCTGAGTTACAAGCAAGCTTGAAGGTAACAAGTGGGGATAAGAGAACAGGTGTATTGCAGGTGCTAGAGTTCCCTCTGAAAGCTGCATATGCTGATACAAACATACAGTTGGGCTTCGCAGTGTCAAAAATCTGGAGTAATTGCCATTCACGGCCAACATTTTACTCTGGTAGAGCTACATAGAGTGCAATAATTAGTCTTTTTGCCCTTCTTGTGAAGCTTATTCCTATCCTACTGAAGTGAATTCATATGCAGCATGATAACTATGCTACCTTATGTGATATGTAAGACATCATAATAAAAATTGAGTGAAATTTCAGCACATTCTGAAATCTGTGCTGTTTCTGATCTGCATATACAATTTTACTTTATGAATTCTGTCTGTCCCTTTTGTAAGAAGGTCCCTTTTGTAATGAACCCTTTGCATTCTGTGTTTAGTGACAATGCGAGTATGCCTACAGTACAGAATATTGCTAGTAATGGACCTATATACATAATGTATACATGTAGATAATGCATTATCTATTATGAACTCTGGTTCATAAATTTGACACCTGTCCGGCATACCATTCCAACACTCCCTAGCAACACACCAACTCTTTGCAGTAACAATCCATCTGTCTGCATTACAAATCCAACTGTTCACAAGAAAACCTGAAGTCTTTCCAGTATCAGTCAATCTCAGAATCATGCCCAGATATTTTCCCCCTCCATGTTAAAATGACAGCGAATCTTAAGCAATAATCTACTGTGCTTATTTAAAGGGACAAATTCTCTTGTAGCCCCTTTGTTTTCAGTCAGTCCTGTAGCGCAAATTTCAGTTAAAATAATTAAATGTGTAAAAAGGGCAGAAGAAAACCGATTAAAGTTCTGTATCTGTATCAAAAGGAATAATATTTTTTTAGAAATCATATATACTCTTGCAGTGTCTTCAACGCTGGGCACATCTTCATGTGGGAGTACAATACATAATTCTGAATTGAAATTGAAAGGAGGATAATTTTCTGCAATCACTGACTACATTTTACACTAGAAAATATTCAGTATTCCTTTGGGTGTGTGCTGAGTACTTCATATATATTGCAAAATTCTAAATGCAATTATCTGTATTCATTTCTCTCTAGTGCCATGAAAATAATCATTTATGTATGTAATTTACCTTATTTCCAGTCTTATTTATTCTGTCTTAAATCTTCAGTGGCTCTGTGGTTCCTAGTGTCATTTTTCTTTATCTCACAACAGAAGATCACAAAATAATTCCAGTACATGCTTTTGTTTTATATTGTCATGAACGACAACTGACACTAAGGAATCTCAGAAGGTCTCTAGATCACATCCCAGCCCAGAAAAATTTCACCTGAGTGATCATATCAAGGTCCTCACAGCTAGGTCCATTTTATAAATACCTAAAGGTAGGTGGGAGGTAAATAGATGAGGCCAGGTTATTCTTGGTGGTGCGTAGGTGATAGGATTGGACAATGAGAAATAGAAAATTGAATGTAGGAAGTTCCGAGCATGTGGAAGATCTTCTTTACGATTAGAGTGATGGAGCACTGGAACAGACTGCCCAGAGATATTGTGGAGTCTCCTTCTATGGAGATATTCAAGACCTGTCTGGACACGTACCTGTGCAACCTACTATAGGGTACCTTCTTTAGCAGAGGGGTTGGACAAAATGATCTCTTGAAGTCCCTTCCAACCCCGGTGATTTTGTGATTCTGTGAACCACCCCCAAGAACAGAGATAGCACAGCCTTTCACTGTAACTTGCTCCACTGCCTCACAGTCCTCAAAGAGAAACCTCTTCTTTCAGATTACACTTTTTCTTTCTTGTCCTCCCTCTCAGAACTTCTGAGAAGGGCCTTCCTCCATCTCCTCAGAGCATTTTGTTGGTGCTGTGGAAGCTGCTATGTGCCCTGAAGACATCCTGTTTTCTAAAATGAGTCAGATCAGGTTCCCTAGCCATTTTTCATCATGCTCCAAAGCCTCAACCTTAGAGCTCCTACCCTGAACTGCCTCCAACTTATCCACCTCTTTCTCAGGTTAGAAAAAAAAAAAAAAGAATGCAGCAATTAGATGTGGCCTGACAAGTATGACACGGAAGGGGAAAGCCACTCCTTTTATCTATAATCTATGCCATTGTTCACACAGTCCATGAGGTTAATTGACATCTTTGATGCCAGGGCATGAGGGCTCATGTTCCAGTTTCTGCTCACCACCACCCCAAGGCTTTTCCCACAAGAATACTCTTTAGTCTGTCTGTCACCTGACAGCGTTAATTGTTTTTTGCCCCTGTAATGGGAAAAGATCTTTTGCATTTGGACAGACTGTGGAATCACATCTGGAGCCCTGCTCTGAATTGTTTTGACTGGTATCCTTAATTTGGTGTCATCCTCAAAGGTGATGAGAGTGTGTTCTGCTACCTAGTCATAAGTGATAGAGATGTTCAGCAGAAAATGTTCCAGTGAACATTCCTATGCTATTCCACCTGTAATAGGCAGTGTATGACCCATTAAATCACCCTCTGAACACCATCTTCCAAATGTTTTTAATCCATGTTTTTAGAAAAACATTCACTACTTTCACTGCATTCATAGATCCCATTATTTTATTATAGAGGGTAACCAGATTGGTTAGACACAGTTTAGTCTTGGTCAGTCCGTGCTGGTGGTTTGCAATCTTTTTTTAAACTCTTTTCATGTCTAGAAATGTGCTCCAGGAGGACTTAGCCCATGATTTTCTATAGAACTAAATCACTGCAAACTATCCTTCAGTTTCTGGAGTTGACATTTAGGCCTTTTTTAAATAAGGTTGTCACATTTCTCCAGCTGTCAGAGACATCCCACAGTCCCCACATTTTTTCCAAGATGATATAATGTCTTCTTGTAAGACCAGCTCTTTCAAGCCACCGTGATATAGCCAATTTGATGCAGCCATGGATTTACACACAATGAGTTCTAATGCATAATCCTTGACACAAACCTCATCCACTGCTGAGAGTTTTTCTGCTTCTTGGCCTCTTTAACTAAGTACAGAGGCCTGGGAGATAATGTTGGGGAAGAATAAAACAAAGAATGCTCTGAATACCGTAACCATAACTGTGCTACCATCAGTAAATCACCTACCACAGGCAGCACACACTTTTCTTTTTCTCCTTCTTTGCATTGGTAGCTTTTCTTGCTACCTTTGTCATCCCCTGCTTGTCTCAGTTGAACTCTGTCTTTCTTCTCCCTCATCTAGTGTTCTTCAGCACAGCATTTCTGAATTCCTTCCATGTAGCCTTTCCCTGCTTCCACACTGTCTGCTACCTTTTTGTATTGGAGCTCTGGAATAACTTTCCAGATCAGCCAAATTGGTCTGTTTTCCTGAGTACCTGGATGGACTAATCTCACACTTAAGAGAATGGTGATGGCACAACACTCATCGTCATACATGAGTGTACAGGCATGGAAATTTCCAGGTAGGTTCATGATAGACAGAGATGCACATAATAGATAATGATTTGAATTGCATTCTTATCCCTAAAGTTCTAGGCCATTGCATTTAATTTGAGATTGTTGTCAACAAATAAATAATTAACATGCAGATTTTATTAGCTGCCTAAATGGAATTTATTACTACTCTCTCCTGGCATTTAGGCCATCACTTGGTGTGATTCCTAACTGAAAAGTGATAAAAAAGTGTTCTGAAATTTTACAACTAACTGGCTCCTTTATGTATAACCATTCAGACTTGCCTCCAGAAGCTGAGCTGCAGAACATTATGCAGTCTCCCACCAACTCTGTTTTATACCATAGAAGAAAATAGGCATCTCCGTATATCCCAAATCAAAAGGCTTTAATTAGAGATACAGGTTTTCACTTTGCTTTTAGACATCATATGAAAATACAAAAAGAAAAAGAAAAACCAAACCAAACCAAAAGTCTGGAGCTCTTGGGCAAATTGTTGGATGTTTGGAATATTCAAAATATTCCATAACAGAAACAACAAAATTGCTGCTCTAAACTGATTTTAACTTAAGGGAACTTAAAAACCAAAATTTCAGTCTCTTGGATGTATAGGTAGTAATCCTTAGAACTCAGGATTCTTCTTCTATCATAAGGTGATCTATACACTAGCTTTTTAGAACATCTAAATATAAGGGTAAAGCTGATTTTCTTTGTAACTGGAAAATATTTGGATTTTGTGCAGGAGTATGTGATGCATTTCTAAGGAAATGTCTTTACTCCATCCAACTATTGTCAAAAAGGCAACAGTGTGTGGTTTCATGATCAGTTACACGTGGCAAAATATTGAAATTCATGGATTGGATAGTTGTGACAAGCTTTTCATGCATGGTTGATGAGAGGTTGTTACTGAGAAACAAAAGAAGTAAAACAGAAGACAACTGAGACAATACATTAAATACAGGACAAACTGATAATTCAAACTGGAAAAAGCGTAAGTTTGTTGTGCCTAGTGCAATAAGTTTTAGGCTCAGTCTAGTCAAGTCAACGGTGCTTGCTACAGAGATTTTGAGAATCTCATTATACGCTCTTTGTGTGTGTGTGTGTGCATTAATCAACAGTGGTTTTAAAAGTCCTATTCAACATGTATTCTCAAAAGAGGACTATTACACTGGCTCACTCCTGTAGCTTTTAAGATGTGCATGGAAATTAGAGCTGCATGGACATTAAAATGTGAACAAAAAATTCTTTCAGATGAAGAATTCCTGACTGATTTTAAACAAACCTGCTCTTCACTCAGAGAAAATTCAGGCAGCATTTCAAGTGAACAGTCTAAAGATTATTCATATGAATTAATATTGTAGGTCTGAGTACACAAATTTGCCAATTCCAATTAGAAAACAGTAGCAATTAAATATGTTTCCTGAGAGTTTAGCAACCATTTTTAAACAGCTCATATTACTCTCATTATTGCAATTTGTCTAAATCTCATTTAATTCATATTCATCAGACTGTAGGTCTTTTAAATAAATCAGGCATCTTATTTAGTTGAAATAATGTAAATTATGAATAAAAACAAACAAAACAAAGCAAAAAAAAAAACTCAAACCATCAGAACTAAATATATACAATTAATTTTCTGCACAACCAGTTGTATATAATTTATCTTTTAGACCTAGTTTTAAAAGACACATCTGGACAAATTTTAAATTCACCTGCACAAAAAGACAACTTTGTACTCATGTGTAATCAGAAAACTTTATTTATTCTCTCTTCTACCAGTAATATCAGCATCCAGTGGTAAGAGCTCTTATGTTATCATGCCATAAACCTCAGCAGTAGGAAGACTGGAGTGGAGTTGTGTTCATTTCACAAGCAAGAATTTTTGAGGAGCTTCTGGAGAAAACTGGCAATGAAGAAAAGCTGTAGTACAAAATTGTTTGCGTCCAGTACTGAACAGTGTTAATAGATGTGTTACACATTTTACTTTGCTTTACTGATGAGAGAAAAGCAGTTTTGTTTATACTTAAATCACAAATGCTACATCTTTTTGGTACAACTGGCTTTTAGAAATAGTTACATCCCTGTAAAATCTTTAGTGAAAATCAGGACTTTATTGCTGATGATCAATTCAGTGTTAGGATGCTGTGTATAATGTCTTTGCTATTTATACAAGCTATTCCATACATACATATGTACGTATTTGTATTTCCATAATTTTTTCAGTGTCCAACGTTTGCTTAGATATTGAAAACCAGATTAAACAGAATATGTAGCCAGATAAAATAGAATTTGAATGCAAAGAAGAACTGTTCAAAAAGTGACTAAAATAATCAAAAGATTACTGGTAAGCAAGGCCCTAGATATCCTTGGCATTTTTATTTAAAAGATTTCAGTTCAGAGAGGTAATCTAAAAATTCTGATCAGTAAAATCCAGCTCTGAGCAGATGCTGTTATTTAGATGAGTTGTGCTGTACATCCTGAATAATTAAATTGTATATAGGTTGTTTGAACTTCACCACATGGTACAAACAGTTGACACACATCTCTTCAGGTCATGCAAACTTAATTTGGTATCTGCAGTGTAATGGAGTGTAGGCTTTGTGCATAGTTCACATACTAGACTAACAACAGGGAATTTGTGGAGTTGAGAACAATGAATTAATGAAAGCACTGCTGTGTTGTAGACTCACACTTTAAACCTAATTTAGAGGGAGAGAATTTCACCTTTTCAACTCTTCTCTAATTCAACTGCGAAGCACAATTGCTCAGGTCTTATATGCACGGTGACTTTGGCCCTGAAGCTATAAGCATTTAGTTGATCTGAAATGGGTATCAGTGCTAGAAACCACTTAGGAAAATGTTCAAAAACAAGTAAGACCAAGTGCTACATATTCAGATGTTGGCTGGTGTGTTAAATTGATGAGACAAAAGGTATTGCAGAATCTCACAGGAAGCAAAAGGAGGAAACAGTTGCAGTTCTCATACTGCAGAGATATTTTTCTCCCCAGATTACTACTGAAGAAATTAAAAGCAGGAATGTTTAATTTTCTATAATGAGCCTTAAAGTTTGTATTTATTATATTGTTTATTTTTAATAAAAGAATAAAGTAAATACTTTAATTATATTTCCCCTTTCTTTCTTGCTTACTTTCTTCTACAGTGATAGAGGATGTTGGTAGTGCTTGTCATATTCTTGTCAATTAATGAAGGCTAAAGGATCACATAGTTCTAAAAGCTAAATAGTGGCAGAAAAGCTGAAGCAACAACAAAAATAAATGTAGGCTGAGGAAAAAGAATAGAGACAGTGATTAAGACATGGAGCCAGATATCATACACTGAAGATGCAGGCAAACTAGATTTTTTAGCACAGGGAAAATCTGTGTGGGAAATTATTAACACAAACAAATAAGGAAAAAAAAAAGCTACAACTTCTCTGTGTGATTTTATTATTTTCTTTTTTTCTGATGAAAGAAAGCTCAGACATCAAGCTCAGAAAAAAAGAGTCAGAATGCTTTATCAGACACATCTTGCCTCTCCCTTAAAAAAAAAATAGTAAATATTTTGCCAATCCTTTTATTTCTGTTTGCCATATTTAGATATATTGAGTGAGAAGTTCAGCAAAATAAATATTTGGTGTATCTTTTTAAAATTTCATAAAATTTCCTTTTATTGAAAATAAAATATTTTGAGCATATTGCTCCAGTTAGCTGTAAGCAAAACATGGCTGTGCTAGTTGAGGCAATAGTAATTGTAGAAAAAGAAATAATGGAGAAAATAAAGCTTGAATTTAAATTCTCATGTTATGTGCAAGCATAGCTAAATCCTTGACATAAAATCTTAACTTCTTAACTTAGTACACTACACTTAGTATACTTAGGTAGTGTCAATAATTTTAACAGAACTTCAGTTACACAAAATCATGAATCTAATCACTAACATTTTCAATCTGTAACCATTCAGCTCTTTTGATTTTATTTTTTAAGAAAGTATTATTTATTTTAACAAAATCATATGTTCATTATAGAGACTTGAAATTGATTGGGTTGGAGGAGATCATAATGATCATCTAGCTCCATGCTCCCTACCATAAGTAAAGTTTCCAATCACCAGATCAGGCTACCCAGGGCCCCATCCAACCCTGAAAGCCTCAAGAGATCAGGCTAATAACAACTTCTCTGGGCAACCTGTTCTACACTTTGAATAAAGACATCCTTCCTAATACCTAACCTAAATCTCCCCTTTTTTAGTTTTAAACCCTTCTTTCTTGTCCTATCATTATCAGACCATACAAAAAGTCATTCTCCATCTTGTTTATAAGCTCCCTCTAAGCACTGACAGGCTACAGTACTTCTTCCTGAAGCCCTCTCTTTTTCAGGCTGAACAAGCCCAACTCCATCAGCTTTTCTTCACAGGAGTGGTGCTCCAGCCCCCTGATCATCATATTGGTCCTGTTCTGGATCCACTCCAACAGCTGCCTCTCTCTGTCAGCTGGGGGCTCCAGATAAATCAGGAAGACTATGCCATTCCTTTTTTATACGAAGCTATTGACATTTCTTTAAACTGTCAAAACGAATGAGAACTGATAGTTAAAATTTTCCATGGAAACAGGCCTTGACTAAAAACTGTTTATTTTAAGCTCATTTTTGAAAGCAGAAGAGGAAGAAAAAGAAGAGCAAGAAGAAGAAATAGAGGAAGAGGAAAAAGAAAAGAAATAAAATGTGAACTAGAACAAGAGCAAAGATGAGGTTTGCTTCAGTGTTTCTCCTCAAGTATGACCAGCAAAGAAGGTCTCTGTCCTTCAAACCATGTAAATTCTGTAAGAGAAAGCATTCAGCTAAAAATACTTCTTGGTTCTAGAGTCATCTTGTTGCAAGCCTGAAATATTTTTTTTATTTCTACTGAATTATAACTCTATTAATCCCACACAGCCTTTATCACAAATTGACTTTTTCTTTCTCCTTGCTTCTCAAATATGAAAGAGAAAAAATCTTTAATGAAAACTAAGAAATACAGCAACAACAACAACAAAAAAAGCTATGAAACCAAATGTTTAAAAGTCAGTGGAGGCCTAAAGCATTTTTGTAATAATATCTGTAATTTGGTCTTCACTTACATGATCAAATATTATTTGTAGGGTAGTTTATTCTTTTTTAAAACCATAAAAGCTCTTGAGTTCCAGTGTTTCACCCTAAGGGGAGCTGGACTTCTGATTTCTAGAGGTCTTTTCCAACCCCTACAATTCAGTGATTCTGTGATTTAAAATTACAGTCCTTCAGTATTCATTTTAGCAGAATTCCCTGTATTCTCAGCAACCTGGTCTAATAGGAGGTGTCCCAGACTATAGGTGGGGAGCTGGAATGAGATAGCCTTAAAGGTCTGTTCCAACCCAATCCATTTTATGATTCTATTATTCCAACCCTGACAGCCCTATCAAATTACACTGTAAATAGTGTACACCCTTAAAAGGAAATCTTACTCATAAAAGGAAATCTCATCCCTTATAAACAATGCTTGGAATAGTATTTCTCTGTTCTTCCTTCTCTGGAATATAATATAACAGTATGCTGGAGATAATACGAGTCATGATTAACTGTATTCTGTATGATTCCCTCAGAACTGCTTCATATCATTACTGAAGGCAAATAAATGGTGCCATGTAGAAGAGAGAGAGCATTTTAATCCCTCATTCCAAATCAATGAAATAACTGTGAAGCCTTGTAATGACTATAGATACATATTTTATTGGTGCCATATTAAAAAAAAAAACAACATATAGATGTTTAAGTCCTTGAAGTTAACTAACACTGACATTTCAAGGTCAAAGTTCTCTTAAGTAGGGACAGACCTAGTAAAATACAAATTCATGAATGGACGTAAAGTTTGCATTTCATACCTAAAAATAATTGTCCAACATAATGCAGAGAAAATTTCTTTGCAGTAAAAAAAACAGTAGTAAGAATTTTTGTTTCAGTTTCTTGAGTATTTTTAAAATTGACCCCACATCTCATTTTCTTAATGAATTCTCAAAAATAAAGTATTCATTTTATCTCATAAAGGAAATGAGTTTAATAAGATTTGATAAGCCTTACAGGTTCCCTAAAAACTACACATGAACTTTATGAGTGCCTAAATACTATATCTGGTTCCAACTCACAGCTAGATCTTGCAACAGCTGAGATAAGCACTGACTTTCAGATTACATCTTGGCATTCATTTCTCCATCAAGAGAAATTTCTCCATCATATGAAAATTACTTATCTGGTGAGTGGAGTGAGTAGTCGAGGCAGAATGCTGGAAGTGTTCAATCTCCCTTAGAGATGCCTGTCTCTCTTCAGCTCCTATAGAGGGAGTCTGGACGCCACATTTTAAAAATCTGTAATTAGGGATGAATACCCATCCTCCACATGAAAATATGAAGTATGACTAGTGATACATTCCAAATAGTTAAACAAGCAAATTCCAAATTCATCATCACAGAATGGAATGTGGTATAGAAGATGGAAATCTGGAGCTTTCCTGAGAAACACAGCAGCTTAGGAAAATAATAAAACAAAAAAGTACTATATTGATTGTCATAAGATAGTGCTTAATAGTTTGGAAGCTGAGCACAGATTTTACCCATGCATTACTTTGCCTTTGTCATCAGTACTGATAAATGTAAAATAATAAAATATCTATAGAAGAACATGATTTGGAGAGACCTTCCATAGCCTATTATGCTAGAATCTTCAAACAAGACATTTTTTGTACAGTTGAGAAAAAAAGTATATTTAGCATATAGCAATAACAAACAGTTCAGTAATATCAACACAGTTTGTCAAGAAAAAAGTTCTGTCAAATTAATTTAATTTCCTTTAAAGAAGAGGCAACAAAGCATTTAATCAGAGAAGAAACATTCTGAGTCATCATGTATTTTGAATTTTAGCTGTATTGTGTTTTAAGCTTTGGAAACAAGTGAGGGAAACAGAGAAGAGATGTTAGTCATTCACTGTGAAACTGGAAGGATGGCACAGGGTGATGCTATTTGGGGCTCTGTTTTGGATCTCATTTCACTATTTTTATCCCCCATGCCTTCTGTTGTACTAAATTTCCAGGTAAAGGCAAACTAGGCAGATCTGTAACCACTCTGAAAGACAGGATTACAGTGCAAATATTAAGAGATGCAAATAGTAACAGATGCAAGAAGAAATTTGAAAACAAAGATTAAGAAGAAATTCAGTTACAGTATACACAAAATTGCACACTTTTATTCTTCGCAAATACAGCTCAATTAAAAGACTAGAGGGCAACAACAGAACAGCTGAGCAGATGAGAAACTTTTGATGGCAACACAATTAGCGTAAAAAGGAAAAGTTTAAATGGGAAATAGAAATCTTTTCAGATATGTACAGAGTAAAAACATACTGTTGATTTCAACTACTACTGAGACAAAAATAATGGGATTCACTTACTATGAAGTAAATAAAAATTTCAGGTTAAGAACTATAATAATATTTAAAAATAAGATGAAGAAATAACTTTCCAAAACACAGCATAGTGATGTCTAGAGACTCTGTGGAATCTTGTGATGACTTACTGCACATTTTTAACATTGATCTGGAAGAAAAAGATGTAAGTTTTGCCTCTAAATTTTTAAAAGGGAATAACAAGAAGGCTTTTCATTTTATTTTTTTAACTTAATTCTGCCTTTAATTTTATTGCAAATGATTTAATAATTTTGATAGCAGTAAGCCCAGCCCAATTATTTATTTTATTTAAGACAAGTTAATCAAGGCAACGTGCCACTGACAATCAAAGATGCCATGACAGTACCACCATAAAAAATAACAGATTCAAACTCAAATCTAAAGTCAAAAAGCTGGAAAAAAGCTGAATCTTACAAGCATAACTCCTGTGGGTTTAGAAGAAATCATACAAACATATCTGTCAACAGTTTATGGGATGGTTCGGACCAGTTCCATGACTAGCGGGCTGAGGGGACCCATGGACCCATGCCTTGGGAAAGGGGAAAAGGGAAAAAGGGGAAAAGGGTAGAGAGATAGGCCTAAAAACAAAGCAGTGGCAACAACCTGAGGAGAAGCAAACTAATTTCCTAAATAAATTGTGCAAGATAACACAATATAATACAAGATAATTGAAAATGAAGATAATAAATGAAATGAGAGACAGTGTCCAAAAAACCTTACTCTGAATAAGCAGAGGTGATACGGCACCTGCAACAGAGATCACCCAGATTAAAAGGGGTGCCTCATTATCTACAAATGGTTTTCATTGTTCCCTCTCAGCAGAAAATAGTAACAGAACAGCAAACAGTCCTCTGGGAAGTGTAGTTCTTCTTTTCTTCTGGGGCAGGTACCCAGAACAGGAACACTGACTCTTTAACTCAGTGCACTACATGATGTTATGATGTGAAATACCAATAACAGAAATCATAAAACCGTGACAATATCTAAGATCAGATTTCATTTTGAACTACAAGGAAATTTCTACTCTTTTAGGAAATAAAGTCTTAATAGTAAATGTTTGTTTGTTTGTTTGTTTGTCTTTTGTTTGTTTGCTTTCACATATGCTCTGTGTACAAGGACAGAAACTCTAAAATTGTATGGAAATATTCAGAAAGAGCTTCATAATTATTGCTTCTCAATGGTTTAAGCTGTATCTTAAGATCCTGTTACTTTTTTTGTAATTAAAAAATGACACTGCAGATTTATTTCTAACACTTAACTATATCAAATGTCAAAATCTCTTCTTGAGTTATAGCCTTGTGTTTTGATAAATATAATTTATTATATTTTATATATGTTTTTGAAAATTAATGAACAATGGAAAAATGTAGAATGGTCTGTTTTACTTGTTCAAGTACACTTCTCTGATTTCACAGAATCATCAATGTGCTGTTTTTCAGTTGACTAATGTGATTTACTAAAGTGAAAAAATGTTAGACATATATTTCATGTGACTAAGCTGACTGAAGTGGCAAAGGTGATTAGTATTTCTTCCTTGTTGTGTCACAATAAGCATCAAGAAAGCACATTCCAAGGCACAGTCAGTATCTTACCAAGTATAAAAATAAACTCTTAAGATATAGGCAGTTACAAAGTTCATATTGTTCTGACACTTATTTTCATTTTTGCAAAATCTACATATTTAGATAAATGGTTCAGGTTCATTGACACAGAACAATGCTCAGAAAATGTCAGAATGCTTAATCTTGTTTTCCCAAATGAAATAAATATGATTGAGTCTTCTGAATTTTTCTTTCTTTCCCTATACTTGTCTTCAAGTAATTACAACAAACAACAACCATATTTGCTACTATATTATGTTACTGAGCATTTGGAATGTTGGCATATGTAATTTGAAGGCTTTCTTTATATAAGGCAGAATAAATTACTTTTATTCTGTTGCTTTTCTGCCTTACATCAAATGCTTGTGACTTTGAGATCAAAGACTATCTCTGTGGGATGTATTTGTGCAGTTGCTGAGTTAGACTTTGTATTCCTCTTATCTGCATCACTAAAAATAAGAAAGTCTCTAAGAAGTAAAAAAAAAAATAAAAATAGAGGAAATATATTAAAATGTAAAATCAGCCTACTTACTTGTGAGTTATCAGTAAAAAAGCTCCATGAGGAAAAGCAATAGAAATATTGAGTTAACAATAGTAAAGCAAATCTTGAGAAAAACAAAACTTGCAAAAGATTCAAGATTTAGATATGAAAAGAGTTCAGAAGATACATTGGTGTTTAAAGTTGACCGAAATAATGCAAAGTATTATCCTGGAAGTTGATCTTGTGTTTAATTGTATGCATTCTATGTACACTCAGTAAAGTGATTGAGACTAGGTAGAATTCTGAAATCACATGCATAAATCTTTTCAACAGCAGGTCTCAAAAATGAATACAGTATGTACCTAATACTTTTATATTAAGAGAATACTAATATAAAATATGAAGCACGTCATTTGCTGGAATCTGAGACTAAAAATTTTTTTGTTTTAGGACATGATTTTCAAATAGAAGAAAGCCATCATACTGATTACTAACTAGCCAATGAAAAGTATATTTTAGGGTTTTCTGTTGTTTTTGTTTTATTTAGCTTCTTCTGATAATTTGGAAATCACGTCAAATCAAGACGTCATTCTTTTCCTGAATATCCTGACAACTTCAACATCTTCAAAAAACTGAGAAGATAGAGCAATTCCTTATTTTAGATATGACAAGATAAGAAGCATGCTCTTTCTTTTTTTTTAGCAAACTAAGTATGAAGTGCTGTCAGGAAATGTCAGAAAAACTTGATACTGATAATCATTGCATACTACTTGTCTGCTGTTTTGTTGTTGTTTTAACTGTAAGCATGATTTTTAAAAAAATCATGGTTTATATTGAATTTTATGTACTTCTTTTTTGTATTTCAAATCAGTAAGAGTAAGATTATATATGAATTTTAAAATAGTATAATGTATATTTTATATATGTATGTGTATATATGTATATACATACGTATGATAACTATCTAATCCTACTATAGCTGTTACAATTGTTTAGATATATAACATTCTGAATATTTTGAATGGTAAATCATTTTTAGAGGTACATATGTAGGGTTACATATCTCCAGGGATTGACACCTCAAGTTACTGACTTCATGCTCTAAAATTCTCTATATCTCAAGTAAATTAAAATATCAGCATTGCTATAGTTGAGGAAAAAAATCACCTTTCTGTATCAAAGTCAAGTCCTCTATCTAACCAGATATTAACGTATTCATTCAGATTTTCTTGAAAACCATTATCCCTCAGGGACTCCAGGATGGATTTAGTGACCCTTAATTATGGTCACAGAGGAAGAAAGTCATTAACGAGATAATGCCCTTTGGCTTACATACATAGAGAAAAAACAGAAGGGGGCAGGAAGGAAAGAAAAATAGAATAAAACAAACAAACAAGCAAAAACTGCCTCCAACCCCAACCCATTTGTGTTTTTTTTGTTTGTTTGTTTGTTTGTTTTTTTTGAAGATCAAAGAATTGGTATGTTTTAAAGGAGAAAGGGAAAGGCACGTTTTGGGGAACTTGGAGAAAAGATGAGAAAAGAGGTTCACTGAGGCCACTTTAATCTCTGCTGCATTTTAACAGATAGTGAGTGAGTTTTTCAGTAGCCCATGAACCTAATGATGAATAAAAGAATTTGTGGTTTTGAATATTACCTTCATTGTAAGGGAGAAGGGAATGAAAAGTATAATAGATATGTTACTATCAGTGTAAAATAAACTGTTTCAGACTTACGGTGATTGTTTTTGTTTAAAACTGCTCACAAGTTTCGCCTTGTCAGACATAAGACTCCACAGTAAGCCCACAAGTGTCCATTTGGCATATTTACAAAGGATCTTGCATTGACAGATCATTTGTCAGAAAGTGCAGAATTCAGTTTAGATTGGTACATGCATACTAACTCTGTTGTTATCTACTTCCAAGTGGTAGGAATTTTGTTGAATCTAGTATGCTGAAGTGTCAATTACGACTTTGTTAGAAAAGGCATAGAATTTATATTTTTAGAATGTATATGTATAAATATATTTCTGTACAAATGTATTTGTGTATGTGTGTATATGAGTGTAAAACAAACAAAACAAACAAAAAAACACATGGTCTTATTTAGAAACATAACATAAACAATGAACTGGGATGACTGTGCAGCAAACTCAACATGGCAGGAAGCTACAGAAAGTCATTATTAGTAACAGGAAGCAAAGGTGGGAACTATGTGTCTTTCTTGAATGTTTGCATGCACTGAATCTGGAAAAGAATTCTGTTGAAAGACTAATGATATTCTGAGATATTAACACTTTTAGAAATCTAGACTGTCAGGAGTGAATCTGAATGCATATTTGGGGTTGAAGCAATGCCTACTTTTGAATGATTATTTTGCCTCCCTCATCCTAATAAAGTTTTTATAAACTATAATAGGAACAATTCTTATCTAACCAGGAGAAGGATTTACCTCTGCACTTAAAATAATCATTCTATCACCTTATAAATATTTGAATAAATCAATTCTGAAATGAATAAGAAATGTAGATGTAAGTCAATTGAACCTTCTTCTTCTAGGATTTAAATTTTTGTGCTCATGTTCTGAGGCTTTCATATCTGTGCACAATGCACCAAAATCCTCTTAAATAAAATTGTAAATGCTATTTCAAGAGAAACTAGAGAAGAATAGCAAGTATTTTAAACCTTACAGGTTTTGCTTATGAGTCTTGAATATCAACAAATCAGATTCTGTAAAACAATCCAGTGTCTTCTAATTTTCAGCACAAATTCATACAGTAATGCTTCAGCAGTTTATTTGGTCTTTCTAATTAAACAAACAATCAAAAACACTCCTAAGATTAAAATGCCTACAGAGCTCAAGACAAATTTAATTTAAAACAACTTTATGGGAAGAACATAAAAGTAGTTCAGTGTCTCAGCTTAAATAAAATTGTATATAGTGCAGAATGTTATCAAGTATAGGAGAAAAGGGAATATTTACAAGAAATAAATGTGTGCCTTGCTGTGTTTCTCTTAAGAAACTAGAGGAGTGAGAATGGATCGAGAAGGTGAGGAGAACTACAGAGTCCCCTTCCAATTTCAGAAATCGTTACAGTGACATCCAGAAAATTTCCCAGCAAACAGATCTTTATCTTGTTTTTGATCAAACACTAGGAAAATCTCACGTCAGATGAACATTAGACTGAAGTACAGATATACCGTTCAGGGCTAAATTAAGGAATGAGATGAGCTGGGCTAGCAAGCTGGGCTAGCATACATGTCAGATATGTGTATATGTGGATTCAGGTGACCCTGTTTTGTTGCAGAAAGTTAATCAACATGTCATACCAATATGACAAATACCAAAAGATATTCTCTATGATTTTTAACTTTTAATAGAGCTGCTACTGGAAGAATCTACAAGAAACAACCTACACTCTACAGGATAGTAACATATATTTTAACATAATAATGTATGGTAAGAACGGATAATAGTTAATATTATGGTGATAAATATTTTAGGGCTTTTTTTTTTTTTTTTTTTTTTTTTTTTTTTTTTTTTTTTTTAGAATGTCATATTGAGACTCAGAACTTTACACCATATATGTTCAAATTTCACCTGAATTTTTCTCTGAAGTATTTTGCAGTTCAAACCAAAATTTCAAACAGAGATGAGTAGGCCACAAGAGCTAGCCTAAATCTTCAGTAATTCTAATGTGAAGAGGGCATGTCTAGAATATGGGACACCAGAGTTCATCTCCCTCCTCTTCTTCATTTCAGATGGTAACTTTGAAACTGCATCTTTCATATTCAGGGTGAGTGCTATTACCAGAAAACTATAGTTTGCTTCTTTCTCTAATGCAATGAATATTTGTTTACATATGGAAAAATCAGAAGAGCCTCAGAAATACTGATTGAAATATTTTTTGTTATTCATATTTGTTTTATGGATTCCAGAGGTAAAAAAAATTAAAATGAATGCTGTCATTCATGCATTCTGTCAAAAGGGAATCATAAAAAGCATGCTAAAAGTAAACAGGCAAATAAGAATTGCAATTACTGATAAAGCTACATATTTTAAGGACTGTATATACCTCTAAGAATGGCTTGTTTCATTACCAGTTGAGTAAACACATTTCGTGATTTCCAGTGAATGGATTCTTCTTCTATCTCTCCTTCCACATCCTTCCTATTAATTTAAACACTGCTTATGCAGCTGCTATCAGTTCACAGCAGCTGCAAGATCAGCTGTTAAGGAAGCCAGATCAACTGGATGCATATTTTTCAGCTTGTAAACTACACCCAGATACATTTTTTACATCATACATTGACCAAAAAAAAAAAAAAAAAAAAAAAAAAAGCAGTTGCAATTTTCAAAAATTCACCATCATGTTTTAGCCAGGATATCACTCCCTAGTGTTTTTAAAGTTGCCCTTGTATATCTCCATTTTTATTTTTGATATCTGAAGCTAAAGGACTTTTGTTAGTGTTCAGATTGAGTCAACCTATCTTCAAAAGATGAAATATCCATTTTTAAGAGGAAAAACTGATCTATATGTACCATATATATCAGACTTATAATGAACTGCTAAAATGAATTAATATCATAAGGAAAAGTCTCAAATTCTGTCATTGTTAAAATTATGAGCTTTAAAAAATATATATGCATAGAACTAGCGATTTAGTTTTGTTAGTATAAAATATTTCCATTTTAATAGATACATTAAGGTAATGAGGAAGAAAATTTTGATTCAATGGAGATCTTTTTAAATTAGACTTCTAAAATATATTTCTATCATATTGTAACAACATGGAAAGAAAGAAATATCCTTATATTTGTCCATAGAAAAAATATAATTTGCATAATTTTAGATTTTGAACATTAATACTTCACTTTAAAAGTTCTACTTCATGTCTCGACTAAAGGCCTACTCCTTTTGTGTGTTAGTTTACCATATTTTCAACATTTACAGTGCAATCACACTCTTCTTTTCCCCAGCTGCAAAAAATCATTGGCGTTACCACATTTTCACAGTCTTAATCAGTTGGCAATACTACCCTAGTCTTTCACCTTTCACCTTAACAAGGCTTGTATTTTAAGTTTGCATTTATATTGTCAGATACAATAAAAAGTGCCCATTGATACTGCTCTGATTTAATGAACAAGCAGAGAAAGTACACAAGCTAAAAAAAGAGGGTACAGCACTAGAAACTGTTCAGTGTTAATTGTCAGTTTTCAAGTGAGAAATACTTCAGACACCTTTGTACTCTTTGCATCAAGGTAAATGACTTTTAAGTAGGTCAAATGGCTTCTCAGTATGAGTCTGTCTCTGTGTAATGTGGCTCATATAGCTGTAGGGAGGCATGTTTCATGGTACATTCCAGAGCCCTTTTAAATATAACCTCGTATTTTTGTGTGAAAATCAATAATAAAGAATTATTTTAATAATAGTAATCCCATATACACACACTGTTTGCTTTCTGTTATATAAATTTACCCATATTTAAGAATAATCACTATAGTTATTATAATGCAGTATTTTTAATCAATTGAAGTAGTTATTCATTTTTATAAACACATAAATGAAATAGTGTTGTTTAAAAATGTATGGAAAATATTATAACTAGAATTTGTATTGATATTTAGTAATTAGAAGGTATGTATATATAAAAATACTATATGTTTGGTTTTTTTTTTT
>PPHD01002263.1:0-16325 GCA_002909625.1 Bambusicola thoracicus | reverse complement strand
CACGAACAGAGATACCAGCCATGTGGGGAATTTGGCTACTGTGTTTCTGTGTGCTTGAACAGCAACAGATTTTCTATGATAATTGCAAAGCAGGGTGCATTTCAAGCCCAGGAATGAACATTGTTAATAAGCTGTTAAAAGACATAGATATTTCAAAATGATAAGTTTACTGAGTTAAGTAGATGTTTGTTATAAACAGGGAATAATTTAATAGGTAACATGGAAATTTTCATTTCAAAGTAACTTTTTTCAGGAATAATAAATATTTATAGTATTACTTTTAGTTGATGGAATTGGGAATGAAGTGAAACTAGGTGCTCTCCTAGACATGTTTCTTGCAAAGAGAAAGAGACTTTTGATGAAGTGGTGATTGGTGGCCATCTTAACCATAGTGACCAAAGTGACCAAGAATTAATTGATAATAATTTTTTTTGGTAATAGGAGGAAAAAAAATACAATCCTATCTCTAATTAAGGATATGGGGAAAGCAAACTTCAAGCTGTTCCGGGAAGTAGCTAGTAAGGTCCCTTGGGAATCCGTTTTGAAGGTGTTTGGGGTCCATCTGTTCTGGTCATTTTTTAAGTAATAATCTTAAGAGCACAAGAGGAGGCAATTCCTACATGTCTGAAGTCACAGTCAGGGAAGAAGGTCAGCTTGGCTGAGCAGGCATTTTCTTCTAGAGCTTAGCTAGAACAAAAAGTATGCGAACACTGGAAATGATGTTGGGTAGCTTGGGAGAACAACAGACATGTTGTTCACCACTGTAGGGAGAAAACGCGTGCAGCCAAAGCACAGAGTTAAAGCTGTCCATTGCCGTGGAAGACAACAAAAATAAACGCTTTTTAAAATACATTATCAGCAAATGGAGGACCAAAGATAATATTGTTCCATGTGATTAGGATGATTACCTCACAGATAAGGATCAATTTTCAAGAAGAGCAAGAAAAAGCACCCTGGTAAATACAGGCTGACATGGTTTTATGATTTTTGGTTATCTGTATTCCACATCATAACATCATGTAGTGCACTGGGAGTTAAACTGTTAATGCTCCAGTTCCAGGTACCCATCCCAGAAGAGAAGAACTACATTCCCCTGTAGACTGTTCTCTGTGCTGTTATCATTTCTGCTCAGGGGGAACAGATATAAGGCCTTGGTAGGTCATCTGACATCCCTCGTTTTGATTGTCAGGATCTCCTCGCTGCTGCTCATCCTAACCGCATGCATTGCCTCAGCAGTAGTATAAGGCATACAGCTTTCAGATACTCTCATCATATTTGATTTATTAGCTTCATTTCTAATTATATTATATTATAGTGTGTTATCTTGCATTCCGATACCACATTTAGTAAATTAGTTTGTTTCTCCTCAGACTGTTGCTGATGTTTTTAATTATTCGGGGTCCCCTGCTTCCCTTTTTCCAGAGCTGTGGATTCGCGAAATCCCTCTGCACCACTAGTCGTGGAACTGGACCAAACCAGCCTGTAAACTGTTGACATTCTAGAGATAAACTTTCCTAATGAAGCTCTGTGAAAGCATAGAGAGATTCGTTCTAAAAGCTAAAAAGCAGCTTCTGCCTGCATACTCCACCACCCATACAGCATCGACACAGGCCTTTAAGTCTCACTGTTGTACCTGGGAAAATGATGGAGAATATTATTCTAGGAGTTGCTGAAAAACACCTAAAAACAGTGAAGTCATTGGTCATGCCAAACATGGGTTCATGAGGGGAAAGTCCTATTTATGGAAAGATTACCTACCTAGTTGACCAAAGGAAGCCAGCTGATGTAAACTTTTTGGATTTCAGGAAAGCTCACAGCATACTTCTAGAGAAATAGTTCAATCTACAGCTAGACAAACACATCATAGGAAGGATGAACAATTGGTTGATGAATTAGGTTTAAATGGCTATAGTAACAGGAATTACATTATGTTGGTCACTATTCTGCAGGAGTGAATTTTAGGGCCAGTTCTATTTAATATTTTCATCAATAACTTGGATATAGGACTTAAAGTTATACTTTGTAAATTTGTGGGTGACACTAAATTGGGAAAAGCTGTGGATTCCCTCAATGGCACAGAGGATATCTATAGAGCTCTTGACAAAATATTGCGCCAGGCAATCACCAACCACATGAAATTTAACAAGTGAATTTAACAGTCCAATGCTGGATTCTGCATTTGGTATGGGGCAAACCTGGATATATGTACAGACTAGTAGATGAGAGATTAGAGAGCAGCTTCATGTAAAGAGATCTGGAGTTTCCTGTTGATGGCAAGTTGATTATTGAGTTGGCAGTGTCACCTGGTAGCTGAAAGGAACAACCATATGTTGGAGTGCATCAGGCACGCCATTGCTAGCTGGGATTGGCCTGCTTTGCTCTGTACTGTTTCAGCCTCACCTCAAGTACCATGTGCAGTTTTGTGCACCACTGATATCAGAAAGACATAAAACTACTAGAGAGTACCCAAAGCAGGACTAAAAAGACAGGAAAGTTCTAGAGGGGAAGAATTTGGTTTCTTCAGCCTAGAGAAAAGACTGACGGGAGGCCGTATTGCAGTCTACAACTTCTTCAAGAAGGGAGCAGAGGGACAGGTGCTAATCTCTCTTATATCTAGCGACAATGACAGGACCAAAGGGAATGCCATGGAGCTGCATCAGGGGAGGGTCAGGTTGGATGTCAGGGAAAGGCTGTTCACTGACAGGGTGATCAGGCACTGAAACAGGCTCCCCAGGGCAGTAGTCCTGGCACTGAGCCTTTTGAAGTACAAGAAGCTCTTGGACAGTGATCTCAGAAATCAGAATCTCAGAAATACAGGTAATTTTGTACCAAGCAAGGAGTGAGCCCCCTCCAAATCAGGATATTCAATGATTCTATGATTCTGTGAATGTTACTACTACCTGCTCAGTTGGAAAAGAGAGGCGAATATCATCTTTGTGGGTAATTTCAGGAAGTGCCTCTGTGGATAGACATATATTTGGGATGATTGCATGATTACTATGCTTTATATTTAATAATTTTTTGCTTGATAATTTGTTCTGTTTGAAATAACTATAGGTATCATATTGAAAATATTATTTCAGGAATGGAATTAAAAGTTCTCTTGGTGTAGAACTCTGTGTCCAAAGCAGTCAATAGTCATTGCCGTTTAAGCAATTTCTAAGCTAGCATAGGTATCCAGACAGTTACAAAGCTACAAACATTAAGGACTTTCTGTACTTTCAATTCCCTTAAAATATATTATTAAAAGTCACGGTGGGTTCGTAGTCCATAAGTGTTGTTGTTTCTTTCCTGAAGTTGTGATGGCTACATTGGTTCCACTTGTTATGGAGAGAAAGCATGCAACTGAAAAACAGTCTTACTGCACCTGTCTCTTACAGGATTGTAAAAAATGGAATAACTTCTTTTTAATCAATGCTAGGAATTGAAGAAGGTTTTTTACTTGAGTCTAATCTAATATAATCTAATCAAAATCACTACTAGAATCAATCAGAATAAGCACATTCAAAATTCATTATTAAAATATACTACATGGCAAAACTTATTTTTTGTTATTTACCTAAAAGTACTGTAATGCCAAAAGACACTGTAAATCAAATTGAATGTTAGAGCAGCAGGTGAATGCTGAGACTGAGAACTGTGATCTGTCCTGAGTTAAACTGGATCTGAATGGGACATGGGAAATGGCTGGGGAGGAGACAGGATGCTGTATTATCCGTGACTAACAGAGACATGCAATTGCACAGCACAAGGCTAGGGAGGCAGCAGGATGATGTAAAAAAATGGCCAAAACAGGTAACTGGAGGGGAAATGGGGATCCTTTGGGAGAAGAGCCTTTTGGGGCTAGCAGGGCCCAGATAGCCCAGACCACAGCATCAGACTTAACAAACACAAGTACAGATGCAGCAAAACTGAGATTGCTGGGGAAATTAAGCTGCTGGTAGTTTATTTAGGAAGAGATTGGGGCAGAGAAAGAGAACAGTCAAATGGAGTGGAACAAGGTTAAAAGCTATGCAAGTCATTGATGACCACTGTCCAGTATACAGTCCTGCTGTGGAAACAATAGCAATGAATATAATCTCTTGCTTTGACCAGATATGTTCCTGCATGCATCAGAATCAACTGGAGAGAATACTTTTTGGTTGGAAAAAGACCATCCAAATGGACAAATCAAGCACCTTGATATCATTCATGTTGGTGACTGCATCCAGGCTGGTGACAGTGACTTTTTCCCAATCTCTTCCAAGATAACGACTTACATGACTTTTCTACACATGCTGTCTAACATTTGGGTTTGAGTCTCAGTTTGCTATTGAAACCATTTGTACAAAAAAAAAAAAGAAAAAAAAAAAAAAAAAAAGAAAAAATTGATCTCAAAAAAATGATAAAAAAGTGTTCATGATTTTCAAAGTATACCAAGAGTAAACTTACTGTTGTTTCTTTTAAAGTCATGTTAAGATTCCTACCAGTGCTTCTGATAACCATACAATTTTCAAATATTTTGTTTGTTTTATACATTAGAAAAAATACTGTAAGAGCTGAGAAGTCTGAGCACTTTGCCTTGGCTTCCTATTCTTTGTATCATCATTTACAAATAGTCACTGTGGATTTGAGTTGATAATTTGCTAATTCACATTACATAGTTGACATTGCAAATCTGTAGGACAATGGTCTATTATTCTCCTTAAGTATGAAACTAATGACTAAGTGAATATTTTCATACAGTAAAAAAGGAAATAAAAATAAAAGTGGATCCAAAGTAGAAAACGCAAATTAATTTAGCTAACATTTTCTGGAGATTCGTCATCAGTTTTCAGTATTAACACCTGTCACAGTTTCTTGGGTATTTTTCATGGATAAAAATCTATTTTTTTTGTTTAATTCTTATTTTATTCTCCCATTCCCAGTGTCAAGTATAATCTGCTAAGAGGGGATCTTCAGCTTTCTTTAACAGAGAGCATGTTTTGAGTCCTGCCACAGTTAAATAATTCTGCGTTAATACATTTTACTTCATGATCATATTTATGTGATATTCACATCCTGCATGTTTAAGGTACTCTTGGCTGACTGCAAAAATGATAGCAGTAATAAATTGCCTACCTATTCCACTGTTTTCCTTAACTGTTGTTCCTGTCAAAATTCTATTTTAAAAAAATACATATATATATAGTACAAGGTTTATCTTTCAATTTCAACTGTCACACTTCATATAATGACTGAAAACAAGATAATTTTTTAAAAATTGATTCATTGCTTAGTATATTTTAAGTTATCTGTAAGAATGTGTTCACTTCATATTTTTATTTGCTTTTTTCTCTTACCTTACTATGTTTTTAGAGTGTAAACAGTTTATGGGCCGATTCAGCCCAGATCCATAACTACCTGGGGCAGAGGTACCCAGGCCCCAGGAGAAGGGGAAGGGAAAAAAAAAAAAAAAAAAAAAAAAAAAGGCAAAAAAAAACATATGGAGGTGGTTCTAAAAGCAAAACAGCAGCAACAAGCTAAGGGAGAAATTTAATTCACTAAATATGATAGTAGAATGTGAGATGACACAATATAATAAAATATAATTGGAATTGAAGCTAATAAATCAAATAAATGAGCAACAGCGTGTCAAAACTGAAGGCCTTAGTGAAGGTGAGATGACTAGGGAGCATGCACCACAGAGAAAAGCAGTAAAAGAAGAGGGACAACTCGTGACTCATGAGAAGTTTTATCTTTCTCTCCAAATGGAAAACAGAAACGGAACAGTGAAAGTCTTTTGGGATATGTAGTTCTCTTCTGAGAACAAGGTACCCAGAAATATCGACGATCCATGGAACAGGAGTATTAACTCTTTAACTCCCAGTGCTCTACATGATGTTACGATGTGGATCGATAACAAAAATCCATGACATAGAGTTTTGGTGTTTTTTTTTTTGTTTTTTTTTTTTTTTGTACTCTTGTTTCTGCTACTCTGTAATATAACTCACATTGCTTAGCTCCTTAAAAGGTCAGCAGAGGCATAACAGGATACACAGATCCATTAGGCAGTGAGATTGTAGATCTAGAGCCTAGGTCATTCTCCATTTACAGTCATTCAGTGCTCATCCTTCTGATTTGGCAAGGTTTGTAACTAAGCATATTTTACATTTTCATTTCTGCATTGAGAAAGTAACTCCACAGAAAAGGTACTCAGTTATCCTCTTCTACTTCATATATACTCACAAAGATATTCTATTATGGGTCAAAACAAACAGCTAAGTGATACTCTTATTGTTACACTACAACGATTGTTAATATTTCATTCATTTGCACTTGAGGAAAGAATACGCTGTGTCTCAGGGATTCATACTTCACTGACTTAGCCTACTTGCTAAAACAACCTTTAAAAATCTTATTGAGAGCAAGAACTATCATGAAATAAATGTCTCTTGCCTTGCTAATTTTTGCTTTGTTTTATTTGAAACTGAAATCTTATATTTTTGTGGTACATCATGCTTTCATTTCTTCACTATACTGCTGGAGTCTTAACGTCATAATGTAATCTGTGTAATGCATCTAACTGAATGGACAGTAACATAGTGTGTCTTACAAGTTATGAGTTATTGTTATTAATAAGAAAGTCAAGCATTCACAAAATATTTAGAGAATCAATCTCCAACGTTAAACACATTTACAATGCAACTTTTTGCACTCATTTGCTCCAATTTTTCCCTCAGTATTTGTTCTTAGTTTCTTTAAGGTAGAAACAACTCTTTTAATTTAAATGAACCATGTAATGTCTCAATGTCCCCAGCGATCATCTTTGGTAGATTTATTACTTTTTAAAAACAATTCAACCAGTTGTAGTGATAGCAGATTTATCCTCATTCAACTCCTGTGAGTCTCTTAAAAGCTCTTAAATACTTTGAATGAGAAAGGGAGATGTTGAGTAGTTACTGCAGATCCTTCACAAATCTTTAAAGATATTAGGTATGCCTATGGAATGTTTTGAAGATATTTTCTCTTTTCTGGAATAATTATTGTGAAATAAAAATGATGTTAGGATTTCCTCAGAAATATTTTTTAGGAAGGAATTAGATTGCTCAATGAATAAGCATACTAATATCAGGATTATTATTTGTTCAGATAATGGTCATAATGATAGTTCTGTTACAAAGTCCCATACTTCATATGCCTGCATTCCTTTTGTGTATCCTTGAAATTGTGACTGGATTACCTGTACATGAATTTTCATTGCCTCAACAGAAAAGAAAAAAGGCTCTTCAGCCAATTGCCAAAAGGAAGGGAGCTGCTGAATGTGAATTGCCAGTGGGGAGGAGAAGGGGGTTGCTGGAAGGAGACAAGGTGAAGGGTTCATCTGTGATACAGGATTTCATAGATTAGAGTAATGCAACACTAGAATGGACTAATAATTCTTCATCATTCAGCAGCTTCTGCTAGAGAGGTAAGTCTCTAGTAATATCAGTTGAAGAGCAGGAAAAGAATGAAAGATAGACTTACATTCTCTACTTATAGTTCTTCAGACCTCACTGATTGTCTGTTCAAAGGTTTAATGATAAAGCTGACTGAGATGAGAGAAGGACATTTTTGGTCTCAGCACTGTGAAGTTTTCAGACGTCATAACCTACCATAGTGCCTGTCTGTTTCTCAGAGAGAGTCTGGTTGCAAACTCACTTCAGAGGTGCTTTGTGATCATAGTTAAGTTTCTGGAGAAGAGTATATATAACACAAAAAAACTTGTCCCTGTATCACAGCATATTCAGTCTCAGAATGAAGACAATCTCTTAACCGTAGCAAAATTGGAACATTGGTGGAGGTAGAAATTAAGAAATAAATCAACAGAAAAGAAGTAACCAGAATTGAAGAGTAATTATCACTTTCTATATTTCTTTAACAGTGAATTAAAAAGAAAGGAATATATGTTGGTGAGACGAGCATTAGTTATCTGAATGTCAGTTTGCAATCAGAGAGATGTCTGTCTGATTTACAAACTTTTGTAAATTCAAGCCCATAGTGCTTTTATCACCCATAAATATCAAATAAAATTTAAATGAGAAAGGCCTTGGGATTCTGTCAGCCATTTATGTGCTTCAGTTCAACAATCAGTTTACATACTACTTCTCAAACAGGAACATTAGAATACGAAAAAAGAAAGTGCTCATGTATGACTTCATCAAGATTGGACTAGCTGTTGTCGGTATGTAATACCCACCAGATTTTTCAGGAGATATATATACTACTACTATTTATGGGTTTCCTGCACTGTCACTGACATTTCTTGTCCTTCTGTTTCATTGTCTATAGTACTTCTAAGCTAAATGACTATCAGGATCCCTTCTGGAACTGACAGTTTAGTCACTGAGAAAACTGAGCAATTGTTCCTGTAGGCAGTAAGGAACAGACTATACCAGGTCTCAGACTTGAGTCAGTCCCCTGGCTTCCTTCTAGCATTTCTTAATCTTTGATACACAGCATGCATACTGTGCTATGAGCATGCTCTAGGTCACAAAAAAGACCTGCAGGCATTTACCCAGAAAAAAAATATTACCCAGTTCTTCACAGTATGGGCACAAGTGAATACCCAGAAAACATAGGCCTTTCTCAGAAGGAATTTGAACTCTGCTCAGAGGGTGAAGCCTGAGGTATGTGGATACAAGCTGTACCGTGCCATGTAGTCTTGACAGCACAGAAAGATCCTTGGACTGCTTTATTTTCTTTTTCATATTACAAGGATAAAGTATGAGTGACAAATGAAGCGGGATGGTGATAACAAAATCATTCTTTTTTTCTCTATATTTTTGTCATTATTGTCCATATTAACACTTCAATATTATCTGACAACAAATAATGTGTGAAAAGAACTACAGTGAAAGAGTAAAACCATTCCAACTGATGTAGGTAATGCAGGAAATAATTATGTAGACTTGAAAACAGAGCATTTCTTTAGCAAACGGGAGGGTAATTATCCTTCAGAGATGTTATTCTCCTCTTCCGCTCATTTTCACCTACCACCTTTATGAAGTTATCACGAGAAGATGGATGATGAATATTTTTTTCCATAATGACATTACATTTGATTTGTTAGTTACTGGAATACATGTCAGGCAAAGAGCAGGTCATGAGCTGCTTTCAAGTTATGCTATTTAATGCAAGATCAGGGGGCTAATTATTTTAGTATTATCTTTCATTATTCAGTCATAGCTAAGGCTCTGAACTTGGTGTATAGATATTGCTGAGGGATAATACAAGGCAATTATAGCTGTAGAGTTCTATCTCATAAACACAGCACAAGACTGTATTCAAGAGCATGCTAATTATGTAGACTTAAAGCCCATAATCACAGCAACAGGACTATCTGGAGCATAAGCTTTCAGACTCACAGGACTCTGTATAACCTTACAAACTGAACATGGGAGCTAGCAAGCACTTTTAGGCAGGAATATGCAAATAGTCTACCACCTATGACTACACAGATTTTTGTAGATCATAGGAAGAGAGTTAGAGCTTTAATATGTTTGTTAATAACATGCTAATGCAAGCCTCTCCATTTAAGTAAGTCACTTCAAAAGTAATGCCTCCCATTTATTTCCACGGAAACTGCAACAGATAGAAAGAGGACAACACTGCTTGATAGAACAAATTATCATTTTTCAGCATAATCACCACCACTAGCTATGCATTTTCACCAGGACACTCATAAAAATCTGTACCAGTAGAGAAGACATACTGTTGCTGTTACTACTGCTGAAATGCACTACCCACAACCTCGCTGTACTCACATCCACTGCTTGTTCTCCATAAATGTTCAGCAAGCATCAGTAAATGTCAATGGGTGAATTTTTTCCACATGGAGGAATTCAATTGCACACCTTTGCTTCATTCGCACTTCCATGTGAGATGCCATTGTGTCAGACTGCTCTTCTGCTGTCATCTGTCACATAGCAACAAAATTGAATGGAATATTGGTGGAGAAGTTCATTTTGGAGGGGAAGTTATCTACTGAATTCCAGTGGATTGACTATGATGTCTTGTGCTTGATCTCAAATAGTAAAATAAAGATATGCTAAAGGAGTTATTTCATCTGTATGAGACTACTTTGGTACTTAGAACTATCCTTGACGGAAAAAGGTATACTATAACAAGAGTTCCAGGCAGCTCTTGTTTGTACACCTCTAGCTAGTCTTTCTTTCTATGCTGTATTTATTTGGAAAAAATTAAAATAACATACTTAAATTGCAGATAAAATCTGGACAGTTGTGGATAAAACAGGTGGTAGATAAAAGGGGAATTATGGACATGTGGCATTTCTTCTGACTGTCCCCAAATGTTTTGATTTCTCAAATGCAAAATCTTGATTTCTCTGTAAAGTATTTTATCTGTTTTGTTTTTTTTTAATTGTTGTTGTTTGTTTTGTTTTTTGCAAACTCTACAAATTGGTCTCTTTGACTTGTTTGTAAATTAAACTTTTTTTTCATGATGCATATGTTTGTTAATGGTAGGTAGAGTTGCTAAATGAAGTTCCCTGGGAGGAATGAAACTAGGCAGTTTTTATTTTACTGTGCCTAGAATATTTGCAGTTTGTCTTGTTAATATCATTTTTATTTCTCATTTTATTTTCAGCATGAAATGATTAATATGCAAAGTTATATTTCGCATATGATGATGGGAGGCTTGTAAACAATATCTACATTGTTTTTAGACCAAAAAGACACAAACAATAAATCCTAAGTCTTTTATTATCGTATAATTTAAGTATTTCTGACACAGATGTTTGTATTTATAATTGAAAATTTAATTTGGGTTCTGATTTCCCTGGAGAATGAACACAAAGCTGGGATGAAAAAAAAAAAAAAAAAAAAAAAAAGCAACCAAAAAAACAGAGAAATTTTGATAGAAAGTGATTATAAAAGAGAATCAAAAGCAATTAGAACATCCAAAACTTTGTTAAATTGTTTATGATTTTTTTAGACCTCTAATTGATTGCTAACTTTCATTTAGTGGTGCAACTTGCTTATGAAACAGAGTATTCCTTCTTTCATGTTCAATAAAGATTGTAAAATGATATAGCAAATATAATTTGACTATAGAGGATTCAATTGCTCATACTGTGCATTTACTTTATTTGATTTAATATCCTAATCCTGTTAGAGGCTTTCTAATCAATTCTTCTTCCTTTTGTACACCATAAGCTTCTTTTTCTTTATGATGAGAGCAGTAACATCAAAATTAAGTCATTTTGAACTGAAAGCAAACTAGCCTAGTTGTCATTAATGTTCTTTTCATCAGGATGTGTTGTTCTTAAACTGTCAAATAACAAACAGATTTTTATTTGGTTATTTATCTGTGCACCAAAAGGCACAGTGAAACTCTCCACTTTGGCTGAACTGGTGAATGACAGATATCTGAATTCTCCAGCAATGCCAGAAAAGTCCTGGTGATTTGCAAAAAGCTGATTGGACCTAAATCTACAAAATAATGTGTTTGTCCCAGTACTGATTAAAGATTTCTTTTTGTTGTCTACTGCATGTGGATTCCTCAACTGAACAGTTATACAAAGATGGTAGATAATTAGATATTTAATTATCAAATTCACAAATAGAAACTTAAGAAGGCAACCTCTCACAGAAGATTCTGCTATAGTTACCAGAGGCAGAGTAAGAGAAGTAAGGAATTGTTTAGCTGTGTTCACAGCTCTCAGCAATTCTCTCCAAGTGCTGGACCAAAAATAAGATTTCCTAATCTTTACCTTTATTTACCTCCTACTTGGACCATCAAGGTTTTCTTTTACTATTTTATTCACAATCATTTTAAAATTTAAGAAGTTATGAACTCCTGTTATATTTGGGTAATATTCATCTACTTCACATGCTGCTTTTCCTTTTTTAATATTTTTTTTCTTTGTCTTTTTAATTTTCCTTTTTATTATTATTTCTTTTCCCTTTTCTCTTTTTCATTTTCCTTTTCTTCTCTTTTTCACTTCTTTTTCTTTCCTTCTCCCTCCATCTCTATTTTATGCATTTCTAAAGCAACTGTTAATAATGTATGGATACAGCCCTGAAATGTAAGTAGCATTTACCACTCATGATTCAAGTTCTTTTCAGTATATAACATAAAACCTATCTTCCTTTATAGTCTGAAGATAGTCATTATTCTCTTGAAAGAAAAATCAGATTAAGAAGGCAGGTTAAAATTTTTCTTGTACTCAGATTTTGGTTGAACTTCATTACGAACTCCACCACAACAGTACCTCTGTGAGCTGTGACAGACTAAGAAACAATCTTAAATGCAGTTACTATTGAAGCTGGCCAAGGATTTGAAAGGTTAGTATCAAGATCGGAAAATACTTCTCCATCTGAGGATAAAGCATCAGGAACTGAAGTCAAAGCATTACTGTGAAATGTTCCCATAAGCCTTTTTTTGTTTGTTTTGTTTTGTTTATCTACAGGCTTCTACATGCTGTAAACATACTTATTTATATTATTTATATATACTTACACCATTTCTACATGTGATAAATTAAAAATTCTGTTCTCATTTTAGAGTGAAAGAAGGGAACTGATAAGCTGTAAAGCAGTAGACCATTCACTTGCAAGCAAAATGGATAACTTCTTTGTGGTAGAGGGAAAAGGAAACTGCCGTTACTTTTAGTATTCCTATTCTAAAGAACATTACTATCCCAGAACATTTCATTCTACTGACAACCAAAGCATGTGAGATATTTGAAGATAATGTGCTCTTTCATTACTGATAGTCAGTTAATGTTTAATTATGAGAAATCTTATCTCAAATATTCTTTTGGTTCTTTCAAAGGTGCTTTCTTTCAAAGATTTTTCAGTTTAATCTTTGAGTGCTTTTAAGTTTTTGAAGGTTTACAGGTGATATATATTGATTGAAGAAAAATGCAGAATAGATGTTCTATTTTAGTTACTTCCAAAACATTATAAATGTGTGTGTGTGTGTGTATATATATATATATATTGAGGTTACATCCCCAAAGAAGAAGAGAGAATTGTTAATTGTAGGCAAATCCTCCCTATGAGAAACTTGATGCCCAGTATGTCCAACTCTCATCCTAGGGAATTATGCTGCTTTTCTGGGGCTGCAGGTGAAGAATATCACCAAGAAACTACCTAGCACGGTACAACCAACCTTTTACTGCTTTATCACTTCCAGGGTGATGAAGGCTAAAAGTAGTTCAAGGGTCATCAAAAGAAACTTCAGTCTTGGGACGTCTGCTGAAGGAATCAAGGTTGCAAGTCATTTTTTCTTTCTTGTAGTAGATAAGGACATTGAAAGAAATGGAAAGATCCTATCTATAAATGCTAGGTTTTGTGGTTTGTGCTACCAGCAAAACTTTGGGCTTTTTGGCAACAGGATGCCCTACATGGCACTGAGCTTGAAGGCACAAGATGGGTTTCACCTTTCTCCAAGGGGTAAAAGAGTCCCTGGGGAAAAGTTAGCAGGGCTTACTGGTAGGTCTTTAAACTAAGTTTGAAGAGAGATGGGAGTAATAATGAGACTGCCCACAGTGAGGTCGGGAGAGCATAGCCAGGTTAGAAGGACAGGATACTTGAGGAGGATCTCAACCTGCTGCTCTGAGACACGCTGACAACACTGCTACAGACTTAAACTTGCATGACAATGAACCATGGACCACTGAGACAGTTGGAGAAAGCAGTAAAGAAAATCAAGTGAAATGCATAGGAATTAAGGAGTTTTCCTCCAGTAAGGTGACAATGTCAACTGCCCAGCTGAAGTGTTTCTATACCAATGCACGCAGCTTGGGAAACAAGTAAGAAGAGTTGGAAGGCAGCATGCTAATAGAAAATCATGGTGTATTTGCCATTACTGAAACCTGGTGGAATGATTCCCATGACTGGAGCATGGCTATTGACAGCTATAAGTTATTCAGATGAGACAGTCAAAGAAGGAGGGGAGGAGCCACAGCCCTCTACATTAAGGAAGGAATAGTACATGTAGAGCTGTCCCTGAAGAAAGGCCACAGGCAAATCAAAAGTTTATGGGTGATAGTTAGAGGCTGAGGCAAGAACAGGATCTTTGTGACTGAAGCCTACTACAAGTCACTTGATCAAGTGGAGCCTGCTGATGAAGCCTTCTTCCTCCAGCTACAGGGCGCACTGCAATCTTAGGCTCGCATCCTGTTGAGTAATTTCAACCACACTGACATCTGCTGGAATGTGCAGCAAGCTATAGACAATGCAGGAGGCTCCTGGAATGTATCAAAGATAACTTTGCGAGTATTGTAATTAACAGCCGTACCAGGGAGGATGCAGTACTGGACTCACTGCTCACCAATGCTAGTGACTTGATTGGTGACATCAGGATTGGAGACTATCTGGACTGTAGTGACCATTCAGTGGTTCACACTCCTGAGGGATATGGAACAGACGAAGTGTAAAATCAGGATGTTGAATTTTAGGAAAGCCAAATTCCAGCTCTTCAGGGAGTTAGTAAAAAATAAAAATAAAAACAAACAAACACGGAAACTGTCTCCAAGGACAAGGGAGTGACAGATCCCTAAAATCTTCCTCCTGATATCTAACCTAGTCTCCCGTCTTAGTTTAAAACCATTCCCTCTTGTCCTATCTCTATCAACCCATGTAGACAGTCATTATCCCTCCTGTTTATACACTCCCTTCAAGTACTGGAAGGCCACAATGAGGTCTCCCTGAAGCCTTCTCTTCTCCAAGCTGAATAAATCCAGTTCCCTCAACCTCTCTTCATAGGACAGGTGCTCCAGTCCTCTGATCATCTTCATGGCCCTCCTCTGGACCTTATCCAAGTGTTCCATATACTTCTTGTACTGGGGGCCCCAGGCTTGATGCAGTACTTCAGATGGGGCCTCACAAGAGCTGAGTAGAGGGCGACAACCGCCTCCCTCTCCCTGCTGTCCACTCCTCTTTTAATGCAGCCCAGGATATAGTTGGCCTTCCAGGCTGCAAGTGCACACTGCTGGCCTATGTCCAGCTTCTTTTCCCTCAGAATCCCAAGTGCAACACCTTTCACTTGGCCTTGTTGAGCCTCATTAGATTCACATGGGCCCACTTCTCCAGCCTGTCCAGGTCACTCTGGATGGCCCCCCTTCCTTCCAATGGATCAACTGTACTGCTCAACTTGGTGTCATCTGCAAACTTGCTGAGTGCCCTCAATTCCATCATCTATATCACTGATAAAGATGTTGAAGAGCATTGGTCCCAAGACCGACCCTGGAGGGACACCACTTGTGACCGGCCTCCACCCTGACACAGAACCGTTAATCACAACCCTTTGGCTGCAACCAGCCAACCAGTTCTTAATCCATCGAACAGTTCATCCTTCAAATCCATACCTCTCCAATTTAGAGAGAAGAATGTGGTGAGTGACCATGTCAAAGGCTTTACAGAAATCCACGTAGCTTATATCCGTCTCCCTTCCCCTGTCCAGTGATGCCATGACTCCATCATAGAAAGCAACCAGATTGGTCTGGCATGATCTGCTCTTGGGGAAGCCATGCTGGCTGCCTTGGATCACCTCTTTGTCTCATATAAGCCTTCAGATAGATTCTAGGAGGATCTACTCCATGATCTTCCCATGTATAATGTCCTTTCTTACTGTGATAAGTTTAAGATAGTGCATTTTCTCATTCAAGACAATGGTATTCTATCTCATTTACTCTGACAAACCCATGATTGGATAGACTGAACTACCAGTGTAGGAAATTCAGGGTGACATGAATACTTCAGTAAACTTTATTTAATAGTCTTCAATCACTCTATAATGGTTTTAATGAGTCAGATAGAGCTTTTTTTTTTTCTTTTCTTTTTTTTTCTGCTGCTTGTGAGGTCAGTATTGCAGGTTTCTGAGAAGAAAAAAAATGTCATTTTTAGTTTAAGACGTCACTTCAAATGAGGTTGGACTTGAAATTTAGAATACATCCCATCTTCTGTTTGCCAAGGGCAATATTTTAGCAATCTAGATGGCTGCCACCAGTCATGAACTATGCAGAAACAAAATGATGACCTAATCATATGTTTGACTGCATTCTGAACTCCTTTTTGTCTGCCAGGGCTTTAGTCTCTGAATGATGATCAAGGCGGCAAATATACTACTTATGCCAATCCTCTAAAGGTATTTATACATAATTTATAACCAAGATACATTTCTGATTATACTTTAAACCTTCAGCTGCACTTGTGCCATTTTGTGCTTACTTCTGTTAATTAAGTTAGAATTATTTTAAATTTAATAAAATAACTTCCAATATATCAACTAGGAAATCATTCAAATCGGGGAGTAGTAATAATTATGTAACTTCTATGAGTATGTACATATTAATATAT